>JANAVB010015000.1:9055702-9310702 GCA_029216955.1 Iris pallida
GTCAAAGCCTATTGTGTACCCATTATGCACCTATTGATTGTGAGTGTTGATCATACACCCCACGTATGATTAGCCAGGCCGGTTACTATTTGTGCAAGTTCCCAAGCCGGCCACATATTGTAGCTAGTACTCACACACCTAGATATATGATTCTTGATTCTTGTACATGCCATGATCAGTTTACTTGTCTTGTTTTAGCTCTAGATTTACAGCTTACCTTGCCATGATACTCACATGTACATTCCATAATTTTCTTATATATACTCTCTATTTACAGTCTTATAGCTTTTGTCATATCTTGTGAACTGTTGTTAGTAGATTGTACTCGTTCCATCCTGACAGGATATGTTGACAAAATATTACAGATGCCGACGAGGGAGATTATTGTACCTACTACGGTCCGGATGACGTAGTAGGCGTAGACTTGGAGACTTTGGTCCAGCAGGGCTTAGCTCCGCCTGACGAGACCTTACCACTTGCTTAGTTAGAGTAGGTCTTTTGTACTGGACTTTGTCTCCAGCTACTTTTGAGACTGTTATTACTATGGATTGTATTAGAGACTTGGACTTGTATATATTCTTGTGTTGGACTTGACAGGTTATTATTTTATTATCGTCTTGTTGTCTTTATCTTTTAGTCTTTACTTTGTTATCTTAGAGTTGTGATTGAGTACTTGTATATATTCATTGCTTGTCCTCCGTTCGGAGTTGACCATATTCTCGACAGGTTTTGATGTATATATATAAACTGTTTAGAGTAGAAATCCTACAGCGTTCCACGCCGTTTTTACGGTGAGGGCTGGGCGTTGTCACGTACACGTGCCCTTATAGCGGGTGCGGGTCATGACAGCACACCAGTCGCACATCCAGGAGCTGATAAGATGTATCGGGATATGTGAACTGTAGTGTGGTAATACGGAATGAAGAAAGATGTATCCAAATTTGTGGCTAGATGCTTGATTTGTCAACAAGTGAAAGCTAGCAGACAGAGACCAGCATGATTGTTGCAGTCGCTTGACATTCCGGAATGGAAGTAGGAACACATAACGATGGACTTTGTGTCAGGACAGCCTCGATTCCAAGGAGGGAAGGACGCTATTTGGGTTATCATGGACCGACCGACGAAGTCAGTTTACTTTATTCCCTTCAAGGTTGGTCTATCCACCGAGTAGTTGGCGACTTTGTACATGTGGCACATTTACCGGATTCATGGAGTACCGGTAAGTATTGTATCTGGAAGAGATACCAGGTTCGCCTCTCACTTCTGGAAGAGTTGCATGAGAGTTTGGGAACGCAACTGAAGTTCAGCACCGCCTAACATCCCCAGACTGACGGACAATCTGAGGGGACGATTCAGACGCTAGAAGACATGCTGAGAGCTTGTGCAGGATATTGGGAAGATCACTTGCATTTGGTAGAATTCTCCTATTTTCTTGCAAGCATTATCTTTCGTTCTGATATTTTTGGACTAAACTTGACTTATGCTGCTAAGTTAGCCAAGTTTTGCAGGCTTATTTCTTTATCGAGCTTGATCATGACAGTATTTTATTGGAGGCCTCCACTAATATATTGTCTAATCAGAACCGGTGCATGATGGTCTGATCAACCTTGTACACTTTGGTTCGCTTTTATATCTTATTTTCTACGTGGTTGTGACATAGTTAAAACTTGTACCTAAACGTCTCATCCACGACTGCTTTGGCAATTCTTATTGTTGGACCTGAGTTACGGGCGCAGTACCCGTACCTGCTTGATTTGATCCTATCCTACCCTATCCTTTAAATTTCAAGGACGAAATTTTCTAAGGAGGGAAGTTTGTGAAACCCGCAATTTTCTAGTAATTAATTTTTGTTGTTAAATTAATATTAGTATTATTAATATTAGTTAAGTGTAAAAAAAATTCTTTTCAAAATAATTGAAACTTGGAATTTTGATTGTCAGCCAGACTCGAACCCAACTGGAACCATAAAACATTTTTTTAGAGTTGTAAAATGTTAAATCATAATAATTATATTAGTTGTCATTTTTAGCCATTTGTTAGAAACCTAAGTCTCTAAAAAAATTTGGCCCATTGGATTTAAACCCATTTAAAAGCTTTAGCTTTCTACCCATAAACCATTTTTAACCCATTAAAGTTTATGTTATCAACTTGGACCATGACCCTAGGCCCAAACTAAATAGTTGTAGCCCTTTAACCCATTAGCTAAAAACCATTCTTTAACTTTAGAGAGAGAGAGTTATAACTCTCATTCTCTGTTGGGTTCTCATCTACTGAGAACCGAAGCTTTTCGTTGGCCGACCCCTTACCTTCCGGAAACCGGCGACCCTTCCTCTTCCGGCCGTTCACCCCTTCGGATCCGGTAACCCCCGCTCATCTCATATATAATCCCCTTTCCCTTCACCAACCCCATCACCCTCTTCTTTCCCTAATTTCTTGCCCTAATCCCTAGCCCTAACTGGAGTTTCCCCGACCCGGCGACCGATTTCCCCCGACCCGCGCGGCTCCCCTGCGCGGCCCTCCTCCCGGCCGACCCCGAGTCCGGCGCACCCCCTCGCCGCCGGTCCCCGCGAGCCAGGCGCCGCCCCAGGCCGCGCCCTGTCCGGCGACCTCCCCGGCCGCGCCCGGCCTCCCGCGCCCCTGCTCGGCTCCGCCCGCGAGTCTCCAGGCCGATCCCGACCAGGGCCACCCTCTGCGTGGTTTTTCCGGCGCTGTCCCTCCGGGCCAGAGCTTCCCGAGCTCCGCGACGCTTCTCCGAGTTTCTGACCCCTCTTCTGGAATCTTTCCCGTTCTCTGGTGCTGTTCCGCGGAACTCCGCTGTTGTCTTTTTCCAAACTCGGGTGCTGTACACGCAGCCGAACTCCGGCGAGGCATGTTCCGAGTCCGAGGCAACCCTTCGGATTCCGTCAACTTGGGTAATCTCTGGTAATCACAGTAGTTCGTCTCCTGTCATAGTCTATGATGATTTTGGTCCGCGAATTTCTTCAGAAATTCGGTTTTTTCGATTACGTGTTTGGCTCCGGAGATTTTTGGAACCTTTGTTGCTCTTCGGTTTTAGTATTCTGATGTTTAGGGATTTTCTGGAAAACTTTCGGAAAAGTTTTCAACTGTTGGAATTATTCTAAAATTTTCGGAAATATTTTAGAGTGGTTTTCGGGAGTTCTGAATTGGTTCGGGTTCCCCGAATAAATATTGGAAATGATTTATGGATGTGTTTATATATATATATTTGGGTTCCCCTGGTTTGGGATTATTTGTAGGAAATCATGGCGCACTTTCCCAGTTTTTGGGTTGACCAAAAATAGAGGAAATGCTGCCGGATTTTCCATAAAATTTAGTTATATTTTAAAATGATTTTAAAATAATTTTCAGAAAATATTAATATTTTGGATTTTGGGCGACGACCGTATTGGTCAATGGGCCCTGGCTAAGTGCAAACGAAACCGGTTTCCCCCGGACGTTGAGGCATTAGCCTATATGATGATTGGACCAAAAATTTGAGACTCATTAATTAATTTATTATTAAGTTTTAATTATAGGATTTTTAGAGACTAACATTGTCTTTTCTTATTTAAATTTATGTAATAAGGTCTGTAAAAAGGGCATAAGCTCATTTGTTTTTCCTGCTGTGAGAAAGTGTAATAGCTTAGGTTTTATTTTATTTTCTTTTATTTTCTGGGTAATTTTCGGTTGTGAGAACGTAGTATAAAATGATAATTATTTATTGTATTTTTTAAAAAAAGAAAATAATAATAAATGTTTTATCACTTAGCAGTTAAGTTGTAAATTTAAAATAGAAATTCATGTATTTCTCATTAAAAAGGAAAATCTTACTTTTATATTTATATAATTATAAAATATCGAGTTTTTTCAAATAAACCGATAAATACAATTTTCTCGAAATTAAGACTAATAATAGCGTTTTTGTTTCCCGAATGTAGGATTTCAAGGAAGAACTTGATTTTCCATCCCGACGTCTCGACCCGTCCAGTTCAATCAATTTGAGGCAAGTACATTTTGTGTTAGTTTACAATTATTTAGTAATCGTTTTATTGCAAGTTTAAACCACGATGCAACACGGAACTCTCTCTGAGAGCACTGACTGTAACTACTGTAACTATTGGGGATTGGAGAAATAGTGTAATGAGTATGACCATATCCTTTACTGTAGCAAATCTCATATCCTTTACTGTAACAAATCCCATATCCTTTACTGTAACAAACCCAAGCCGGTCATATTTTATTGCCTATTCACATCACAGAACTGTAACTGTTTTAAAACTGTAACTGCTTAAAGTGTTGATTTTAAAACTGTTTAAAAGTGCATAATTCTATTATTATTTCAATTGTTAAATTAGCATGAATTGTACTTTGCTCACTCCTGACTGGAGACCCAACATTTTTAGGTATCATCGATGATGCTTTGTTCCGCGGTATTTTTCGAGGTCCCAATTAGAAGACGATAATCTCGAGACTGATGAGCTGATTGCCTAGATTTTCTTTTTTATGATATTTGTATGGATTTCAGTTGTATCTTTCATTTTGTTGTAAAAGTTTTAAACTATTCAAAATATTTAAGTTGTGGCAAATTATACTGTATTGTTGAATTACCTGCAAGTGGAAATAGCTTACTGCCGCCGTCTCAACAACGGTGCAGGCTGGGCATGATCCGATTCGACCCAAGAAATTGGGACCGGATCGTGACAGTACGTCTATGTTGGTAAGAAGTCGCGCCACGAAACAAACACGAAATTGCTTGTCTGCTTGCCTATTCAATTCGAATAACATGCTTGCCATGATAATATGCTTTACGCTTTTGAATATGCCATAAAATCGACCCTAAGGAGAATATAGCAATATCATAAGCTAAGTTGCATGATTGAACATAAATACTAAAATGTCGGTTTAGAAAGGTGGTCTTTTCGTCAATACATGCGAGGACGAACGTACTGATCCCCCACCAGCTTTCATGCAGGGTGCAGGGAATGGATTGCTCGCGACGAAGCTTCGCTTGATCGCGCAGAGGCGTGGAATGCCGTAGCGTTTGAAGCGTGCGATCGCATTGACGCTCGAACTTGCAACAGGATTGAGCGGCCGAGATATAGAAGGCATGATGTATGGAACGGTAAAATCCTTTGTGGGCAAGAGAGAACCTGAGTGTTGTAGCCAACCTGGCAAATTTTAGTTGGGCTATTAAAATCCTTTGTAATCTCAGTTCGAATATCAATAAAGAGAATTGTTTCGTATACTCTGTTTTCCTTTCGTTGTTAATATCAACTCAAAGATAACCATTTGAGAACTTGTTATCTTGCCTTGCATGAGCGCAACTCCAGGCTCGTGCGACATTACGCCCCCTACGAGGACGATGATTCGGGTGATTCTGGGTCGGGGCGTGACAGATTGGTATCAGAGCTCTAGGCTCAATTTCCTCCGGACGTTTGCTTGTTTCAAATTCCAAAGAATTGCCCACCACCAATCGAAATCACTCTTGACTCTACTCGATGCCGCACTGGATGTTCCATACAATAAGTCTAATACAAAGTCGGGTAACATTACCGCAAGTACTTCAAATTTATATGATGTTGCGGAGAAAGTCGTGAAACGTTTCGTTCCATTGAATGCAACGTGCCACAAAATGTTAGTTGCTGCAAGTGTAACACATTATGAAATATGATTTGAGATGTTGTTGCAATGTAACCTATTGAATGAGAAATAAAATGATGCACGAGGTGCAATAGGTTGTGAATATTGGTTGCAGCAATGCAGAAACTTAAATAATGCGTTGCAGGAAGTGCAACGAGTCGATTGTGAATATGCGTTAAAATGAAATTGATAAGTCAATATCGAATGTGTTGAACGGATTTGGGCATTGACTTTGAATTTCGGGAGTAAATCGTTGCACGAGGTGCAACAGATGTCAAAAATAAAATCGTTGAACGAGGTGCAATGAATGTCGGAAATAAGTCGTTGTACGATGTACAACGCGTGTCGGAAGTAAATTATTGCACGTGGTACAACACATATCAAAGTAATCGTTGCACGGAGTGCAAAGGAGATTGGAAATAAATTGTTGCACGAGATGCAACGGAAGGAACTAAAATCATAAATCGATAGAATGAATCATTCGGTTGCACACCGAACTTGTGTTGGCAAATGAAAATATTGGCTGAGTGGTGTCGGATTTTGATTTAATCAAAGTTACGGTTGTGGTCAAGCACGATCACTATAGAAATCGTGAGTCAGAAGAGATTGTTGGTTCATACTAAGTATAATGCGAGAGAAATGACTTGATTTCTGAGTGGTATATGCCATACCACGTATGCGATTAATGACTCGATTCTGAGTGGTATATGATATACCACTTGTGCGATGAATTACATCGACGCGTTGTGAGAATTGCGGAAGGTTTGTCCGCAACGGACGGGAGAGTACCGAGACTCGATTGGAAATTTGTATGACGGTATGTTAATGCAAGTGTTCTTCAATAATCGGTTGGAACGATAAGGCGAGACTCGTATCAATGAATGATACGTCAGATGAAAATTTTAAGTCGGTCGGACGAACGAGACTAACAAAACGATTATGCCTTGAAGCAATAATCGGATCGACGAGAAAGGAAAACTTGAACTTACAAACGAGTCGCACGACTTGCGATCTCGATAGAAATATTGGGAGATACAAATTATAATCGAATCGCACGACTTGCAATCTCGATAAAAATGTTAGAATATGTGAATGGTAATCGAATCATACGACTTGCGATCTCGATAGAAATATTGGGCGAGACGAATCAAAATTGAATCGCACGACTTGCGATCTCGATAGAAATATAGGACAAGACAAATTATAATCGGATCGCACGATATGCGACTTCGGTGAAGAGTTGGTTGACGCGGATAAATAGTACCTAAGAGATAGTTGGTTACGTTACGGCGAAACTCATTTGAGTACGATTGAAACACGCAAAAACATAGAGGGCGTTATCATATAACTCGAGCGTTCGATGTTGGATAATCGGTAACTCGATTACGCGATCAAAGCATAACGAAATACAATGAATCGAGAAACGATTCGAGACGTACGGAAATGTTTGTGGAGAACTTGGATGTATGCAATACAAGTTGTCGACGTTGAGACAGAATCAAAGTTGAACCTTACGCTATCGAAATTGATACGACGTATCGAGATCGATACGTAAGAAAACGTAAGCACGATGTGAGAATACAAAATGGAGTGTGCCTCGCGCTATCAAGATTTTGTAAATAACAATACAAGAATGAACGAACTGGTTCATCATGAACTTTGTGATTGATCAAGACGAGACTATAAGTCATCGACGATTGTTCGATGCGTATAGCATCTCGTGTGTCGACCGCAAATAAGATAGAATCGAACTCAATGCGAGGAGATGCTTCGTGAATAGCAGAATCATCGACGGTAGTGCATGACTTTACTCGGAGGATAGTTACGCATTAGTTGCGCCGATAGAAATGATTTTTTTCCGAAATTGGATAGTCGAATAGAAATCGTCGGAACGTGATTTGGCTCTGAAATAAGATATAGCATGGTTCGTAGTAAACTGTCATTCGGTGATGATCCACAATTATCGAACGTAGCTTCGGGGCAGCTGACCCTAGAAGACTTGACCGCCAAATCAAATTGAATGTTGCAGACCCATAAGATGACCCATGCGATGTCGTATATGGAATTGCATCAAGAAAGAAAATGTGGAGCATGTTGACGATAAGTCTAGGCGATCGAGAATTGTTGGAACAACTTTCAATTGAGAATGACATAGTTAGATTTTTGAGTATTCCTCGGTTGAATGCTTGAATGGTTATGTTGGTCGACGATCGAACTAGAAATTCACCAACGAACTTGGTGATTCGGATAGGCAATTACGAGAATCGTGCTATGCATGAGAGAGAACGATAAGAGAATGCCTTACGAGTTATGTCGTTAGATTTGGATTCACCTTGCAATTGAGCTTGCGTAAATCGAAATTATGTTCGATATTGCGAGACGGATAAGTTGGGAATTTGGCTAGTGAATTCCTACTCGTTAGGAATCGAACGTAAGATGCATCGTAGAGACTTTGAGTCAAAGCGATTGTTGTCTTGAGCACCGTCGTTTTGAGTTTCATCGGAAGAATTTGAGCACTGTGTCTAGGTAAGTAACCTAGCGGACGTAGTCTTGAATGTTGATGCATTTGCAAGTCAACAAAGGAGATCGTATCGAGATAAGTTGTATAGCCAGATTTCGGAAATAGTTGGGTGGCGAGTTCGAACGCCAGGCGTTGCGAGGGATCGTTGCGATCAGATGTGCGACGTCTCAACGTAACGTATAGGATTGATAGTCCATAAGAAATATACGAAATAAGAAATGCAATTTTTGAATCGTATCGTGTGCCTTGACTTTTGTTGGATGATCGCGTGTGTATCAATATGCATATGCAATGGAATTGCGAGAACAAGCACTAGAGCCCAAGTTCGATCTAGAGTACGAGATGGCAAGCATATAATTGAAATTACCTGTCAGCTTTGTTCCAATTTGCTACCACTGAACTTGGTCGAAATACATATATCTTTAGGACGCCTTAAATATATGTACGGATCCAAATCGAGTTGTATGCAAATTCAAATCGAGCTGCAAGGAGGACTTGAAATGTTAATAAAAAGCTTGCAGGATAGTGTGAAACTGAACAACATTGGTGGGACGAGATCGTGAAACGATCTATAAAACACTTCGGAGTATTGGTTTTGGTTTGAGGACGAACCTTGTTTTGAGTGGTATATTCTGTAATGTCCTACTCCGCACGACGCATTACGCTGAGACGTTGACTCAACGAGTCGCGTTGACCGAATGAATTGTATCGAAGCGAGTCGATACAAGAATTACGTTGTCCCGAGCAATGCATCGAACTAAGTCGATGCTGTAGGAGCGTAAAAAGTGCTTCATAGACCAAGTCAAAAGAATAGAGCTTTACGCAAGTCAAAAAGAATCAACAAACTACTCTACGCGAGCTACTCTATGCGGGCTACTCTACGCGAGCTACTCTACGCGGGCTACTTTACGCAAGCTACTTTACGCTGGGGACAGGCTGTCAGATCATGCATTTAATGCAAGTGATGATGATTCTGACATAATGATTTGCTGACAGCGTATAACACAGAATTCGAAGAGATTTGATTTACACAGAAACCAACATTGTCGTTTAGTGTGTGGACGGGGTTACTTTACGCTCAAAAGATGGCTTCTTTTACTCATGAATACTATCTGAGCTTTTTACGCTCAAAGTTGACGTGAGCGTAAAGTTTATTTGGGCTACTTTTTACGCTCAAGGCTATTCTATCAGCCACTTTACGCGAGAAGTCTATTTTTGGGCTATTTTACGCCTAGTCTACTACTTTACGCTGGAAGTGTATTTTGGGTCATTTTTACGCCCGATTGTTTCTGGCTACATGGGAACGTGGTTTACCCACGTGGCTTTCATGCCACACTTTTCGAGGAATGTGTGTACGTGCTCTCCCCATTTTATTGAGATAGTGGGACACGTGTCACCATGCGTAGAGATCACAACTCTACATGGGACACGTGTCAACGTACGTAAAGGGTGATTTACATCGTGGGTGACAGTTGCTAGCGTAAAAACCCGATTTTGTTGCTTTTTACGCACAAAGGGTTAAGTCTATAAATAGACTTATTTTTCACATAGACAGCATCAAGAGATCATCAGAGAGACAGGAGAGGAGATTCTGAGAAAACTCATACTTCCAGAGTGATATTCCCATAAGCATTTCTTCAACTTTTTCTCAAGAACAGAGTGAAACAAAATGGCGACTCTGCTGGGGACGACCTTTTCCTCTGACGAGAAGGCAATTGCTCAATATGATGATGTGTCGGTCGGATCGACAAAGAAGACTCTGGTTGTGCACTTCGACCAGACTGCCTACGAAAAAATGCTCCGAACTGGGGGTAGTACTCGCTGCTCCAATGTTCAGAAATTGTGGAAGGCATGAAAAGTTTGGATTCCTAAATCCAAAGCATCCTCGGATCTCCCTACTGTCTCTGAAGGCAAAGGAATCCTTCCTACTTCTGTTGTGGAGGCTCCCGTCTGTGACGAGGCAGTCTCTACTTCGGTGATACGCCATGGGCGTAAAAATTAGTCTCCCGTTTGTAACGTGGCAGACTTTCCAGTTTTACGTTCTGAGCGTAAAAATCAAGTTTTACGCTGTGAGCGTAAAAATCAAGTTTTATGTTCTGAGCGTAAAAATCAGGTTTTACGTTCTGAGCGTAAAAATCAAGTTTTACGCCCCGCGTGTAAAAATATGTCTCCCGTCTGAGACGTGGTAGACTCCAAAGCTTTACGCCCTGTGCGTAAAAATATGTCTCCCGTCTGTGACGTGGTAGACACACAAAATTTACGCTCCACGCGTAAAGGAAAATCTCCCGTCTGTGACGTGGCAGATACTCATATTTTACGCTCCACGCGTAAAGGTAAATCTCCTGTCTGTGACAGTGTAGATAAAATTCACAATGGTGTTTTTACATCTAAAGTGAATTTACTTGCACGCATGCAGCGTAAAAACATTGTTGGTAAAACTCCGGTTCTTCACTAACAGCCTTTTTACACTGATTTACGTAAGGTACCAAACCTACAAATTACGCGTAATGCTGATGGAGTTCTTTGTGCTCAAAAATCTCAGGATTTACACACGCAACTCCAAGCGCGTAAAAATGTACAGTTTGGTTCTGCTAATGCAGCCAGTAATCTTCTTTATACACAAGGAACTAAATGTTTCTCTACTCCTAATGTAATAAAGAAGACTACTCCCTCTACTCCTTCTGATTTACGCGAATTGTTAGTACAAAAGCGTAAAAATAGACAATCTCCTGTGACACTCTCCCGAGAGAATCATCATTGTGAGTGTCACCAGATTGTAATCAAATGTTGTTGTTCGGCTTCTAAACGGTCAGTTTTTGACCGATTAAGCTATAATGAGCCTCCACAACAGGTTGATGACCAAGAACATGAGTTGTTGTATGCGTCAGTCAACATGACATCTCATACCAACAGAGGACGACGTCCAAGACGCAACTCGTCCCAGACTCCTGGTCAACAACAGTTCAACAGACTTCTTGATTCCTTTGAAGGAGTATATCAGAATACTCGATCAAGAAGACAAAGACAGTTGCAGATTTTCGATTCAGAAGCTGGGGGTACTCAGTCTTTTGAGTCAGAAACTGATAGTGTCGATTCATACCTCTATACTAATCCCTCTGTATCTTCAAGAGAGATTGAATCATATGCTATCGGAGACAAACCGGAGACGTCATCTGCTAATACAGAACAGCGTCTCTCTGCCATTGAGCAATCATTGAAGGACATGCTTACTATGATGCAAAGTATGCATCAAATAATAATGACTCAGCAAGCTGCTCAACCGGCAGTAGTAACACCGGTACAGGTGGCAGCACAAACTCAAGATAGTCAAGGGGTTGATATACCTTTGAATAATCAAGAGCCTGCTGTCAATCAAAATTCTGCATCTCCAGATCTTATCATTCCAGAAGATGTGCCACCTCCGGTGGGGGTTACGATACATCTAATGACTATTCAATCGAATGTGCTTCCTCAAACTAGTGAAGCTATTCAAGCAGTGCGTGAGCTCAAAGCACAGTTTGAAGTTTTGAAGCACAAAGATCAACTCCAAAGGTTAGGGATTAAGCAACCTTATCCTCCTCATTGGAATGATGTACCCTTTCCTCCAAAATTCAAGCCACAATCGATGGTATTATTTGATGGAAAGGCTTCTCCTAGTCAGTATATCAATTACTTTGATATTATGACTGTACATCTACAGAAGAATGATGCTCTTCTCACTCGAGTTTTTATCGGGTGTATGACGGGTTCAGCCTACGACTGGTATCGTAGTTTACCTGACAATTGCATTTCGTCTTTTGACGAATTCAAAGCAATGTTTCTCTCCCGCTTCTATGAAGGAGGCATGGACATGAACATGTCCTCCTTAATAGAAATCAAACAAAAGGAGAAGGAAGATACTCGGACGTTCATTGAATGTTTCCGACAGGCAACTCTGAAGATGCCTCCGGGTATGCCAGATTCAGCATTAATCGATACATGTAAAATAAATTTGCGACCATCCATTGCTATTTTTACGGGCTCTCAATTCACAGATTGGGCCTCGTTTATTATAGCAGCAGTGTCAGCCGAGACCAATGGTAGGTTGGCTCGTGAACATGGGATGATCTTTGCCTCAGAGGACAAAGGCAAGAAAGGCTCTTCTGGTAATAATTCCGGCAATCGTAATGGGAAAGGGAAGGAAACCCTTGTGGTTAATCTTTCAAAACCTAAAACGACGCTGAATAATCAAGAGTCTTCCAAGCCAAAAGAAGAATACTCTTTCGATGACAGTGATATCCCAGGGATATTCCAATGTCTGGTAAAGAGTGGCAAACTCCAGATTCCAGAGCCGAAGAGGCCTAATGAGGTGAATCTGACCGACAATCCCAAATATTGCATCTATCACAGATACATAAATCATCCTACTAAGGCTTGTTATGTCTTGAAGAAGAAAATCCAGGAGCTGATAAATGACAATGCCATCGCTTTAACTAACGATGAGCATACGGTTACAACCAATATAGTTTCTTTTCAATTTGGAGGTTTTCCTCCACAACAAGTTCCAGATGGGATTGTCCCAATTCCAAAGGCGACGATGAAGATTGTGAATATCCCGCCTGCCAGAGAGCAAAATGAAGGACTTTTGCCTCTTACATTGAAATCTGGTGAAATCATGTGGGTACATCCTGATTTAGTAACTGAAATGGAGAATGAAGGTAAAACTTCAAAATCTAAGAAGGGTAAAAAAGTCAAAACCTACAACATGATTTCTCATGTTTTAACCCCAGACCATGATGATTTGGATCTTTTATGGGGTGGCATTCCTTTAGAGGATAGATTGAGGGGTTTGAATATATGCCCTCCAAGCTTAGCTCCTTCTACCAAGCTCAAACTTACTCATCAGCAGTGGTTAGCTATGAATAGTGTCCCTTTATACAGGGTTCAACAAGTCTTTGCTGCTTATGAGAAAGCTCCTGTAGGGATTTTTCCTCTTGTCCCTAATACTCCTTCTCCTATGACTACAGAGGTCTCTATTCCTCCTTTTCCTGTGATTACAGAGCTCTCTGCTTCTTCTTCCTCTGTCAAACCGTCTATTAAAAGCCCGCTGCCCAGTCACTTATATAGTCAGCAATCAGTCCATCTCATGAAAAATATGGGCTATGACTTTCAAAAGGTAGAAGGTTTGAACTATGATAAAGGAATGTGACTTTCTTTACAAATTCAAAGTCAAAAATCTACTGTTGGATTGGGTTCTGAGCTTCCTCATAAAAATCCTCGAAAGAAGAAGACTAAAGGAAAGAAGACTAAATCCAGCAATATGGTACTTCCTTCTCCTGAGTCTGAGGAAGAAAGCTTTGCTGGTACGAGATCTGGGAAAGAGTACCGTAAAGATTATGAGGGATCTTCCAAAGAAGCAGAGGACGTTGTGGAAACAATACCAGTTCAACCATCTCCTGTTCCTGCTAAACCATCGGTGGTTGAGAAAGGGAAACAGAAAGCAGTACGCTTTGACGTCCCTTTGAAATCTGCTTCAAATCAAGGGGTGATGATGAAGCCCTACAAATTTGATATTCTAGCCCAGTTAGCCAATACTCCGGCTAGACTCTCTATATTCGAGCTACTTCATCTTTCTAAAGAAAGCAATGAGACTTTGAGTGAAGCTTTGCTACAAGCAGACTCATGCTTAGCTCAACTCAAGAGTCCAGATAATACACCAGTGTCGTGTCCACAATGTCATAGCATGATGGAGGCAATTCCTAACATTACCTTCACACAAGAAGATATGTTGTTGAAGCATAATAAACACGACAGGCCCTTGTGCTACACTGGGTATATTGAATCCACTGAAATTGACAGGATTTATATTGATCCTGGGTCTTCTATTAGCATTATTCTTCAGAGTATGCTAAGACATTTGAGGATTCCTACTAGTGATTTGACTTACACTAGTACCACAATAGTTGGTTTCAACTCTGGCAAGAGTAAACCACTGGGGAAGATTCGTCTGAAGATTCAGATTGGTGATCTTCGAACTATGGCGACCTTCTATGTTATCAACTCAGACGTATCCTACAACATCCTTCTTGGAAGATCGTGGATACATGAGCATAACATTGTGCCTTCAATTCTCCACCAATGCTTCAAGTACGTGGATTCCCAAGGGATTGTGAAGACGAAATTCGCAGATATCAACCCTTTTAAAGGTGTTGAAGCTTATTTCTCGGATTCAATCCTCTACAAACAGGAGCATATGAAGGAGATATCAGATATGGCTGAAGATCGATCACCTGCTGAAGATCAATCTGTTAATGAAGATCCTCCAGAAGAGCAATCTTTGAAGATCAAAGTCAAAGGTCGAATTCAACCCCAACCTGTCAATGATCAACCTCTGGTGATCAAGGTCAAAGGAAGAACTCGAGCTTCATCTGAGGAATCAGTTAGTATTCCTGCCAAGAGCCAAGTTCAACCTCTCATGATCAATGTTAAGGGACGTACTTCTCGTATGAATGATCCAGAACCACCACTGATCATCAACCTTGGCAAGTCTACGTAGAAGACGGATGATGGTCCGTTAATGATCAATCCGAAGCATAGCAGTCAAATTATAAATGATGTAAATATTGATCATTCTGTACTTTCTAATATCAATGAAGAATTCCTTTTTGAGTATATGGCTGTCAAATTTGTTGAAAGAATGACTTTATCTTCTGATGATCAAAGTCATCAATATAAAGATGACCTAGATACAGAGGAAATTTTATACATTGACCATAAAGAAAATTCTTTTCCTCCTCATGTCGATGTAGGACCTTATGCTCAAAAGTTCTTAACATCTTCTCCCTATCTTCTTACTGTAGCTGCTTCATCACAAGCTTGTGTAACTTATAGACGTCACGAAGAATCCTGTTTTGTAGTTCCGTCTAATAAGAAAAACAAGCACCAAATTGTGTTCAGTCTGGCTAGAAATATCCCTGTTGCTCAGACAGATGATCTTAGAAATAAAGAAAAAGGAAGAATCCGAATTGACAAATATAGTCAACAATCTCTCAAGATTATTCAAAATATGGGATATGATTTGAAAACTATGCCGGGTCTTAATCAAGGTAAGGGTAGACGATTACCATTATGTAGTGATCCGTTTTAGCAGAAAACTCATCATGGGTGTCACGACCCGCACCCTAGAGTAAGGGCACGAAAAGTGGGTACGTCCAGCCTACGCCGCAGTGTCGGCGGTAGAACGCTGTCCTAGGTCACAACATCTAACAATATAATGCTAAGCAGTTTAACTCCCCGAATGGGGATGACATAGCAGAATGTAAACTCAATCACAACTAAGGAAGAAGAAGCACGATATGGTATAGAACTCAAATGAAATACAGATGATCAAAAGAGTCTAAGTGTCCAAGATAACCACTCAACAACATCCAGAAATACAAAGTCTCAACTACAAAGTATGAAAGAATATATACAATCCAGATCTCTATGACAGAAATAAAGCCTAACTAAACTAGTCCCAAGACAACATAAGTAAGATAAAGCCTAATTAAACTAGTCTAGGCAGTAGGGGTAATGTCATCAACTAGAGCTGGATCCTCCCGAGAGTCCAGCTCACAAGTGTCGTCTAGGGCTGTCCCATAGAAGGTGTCAACACCAGCCTCATCCTCGTCCTCTGTAAACATTCAACGGTGCCCAATCAGGACGGAGCGAGCACAATACATCTCAACAGTTCATAGCAGGTTAGAAAATATAATCATGCAGTAAAGTAAGATACATGAACTGAAGAAAGTACAGAATGTAAACAGAGAGAGAACTGTAATAGAAATATCTACTATAAGTAGAGAACTAACAGTGGCTAGTGAGTCAGAGTACAATATAAACATGTGAATGGCATAGGAGATTCTGATACTACACTACGGAAAGATTCTGATGCTACACTACTTGGATATTATTCACATGTCTACTTCTTCTCCCCCGTACCCCCAATAATTACACAAGGATCCAGCCAGGTTATGTTATGATCCATGTAATGGCCCACAAGGGGTGATACATGGTAGGCCCAAAAATGGGTGATTCTAGGAATGCCCATAAATGGGTGATTCAAGGAAGACTCTGTGATCATGAGAGTACATGTCACAAGTGATCAATGAACCATGAAGCATAGTGATATACAATGTAAGTGAAACGTACAGAACATGTAGTATCTGATGCCCCCTGAGGGGATAACATCACAAGAAGGGATCCATATACTACTAATCCGTGTGACCAACGTGACAGTATCAAGTAAAGTAATTTAAAGCAGGAGAATAATTCTAACAGGATATGAAATGATCAGAGAATGTACTCGCCTATATCCTGAGTATCTGAAGAATATCTACCGTCCGAGGAGTGGTGTCTGTCTCCTATAGAACAGTACAAGTCACTATAAGTCTAAAATGATATAACAGACTGCTATAATGCATCTACATGAAGTTTGGGGTCAAACTGGATTAAAGTCAACTCTTGGTCAACTCTAGTCAACTAGACTAGTCAAACTAGGTCAACTAGGTCAAACCTAAGCCAAACAAGTCTCACTAAGCCTAACTAGCCTATTCTAGCAAGCACACACCATTTCTAGGCTATACTAATCAACTAGACACTGAACTGGCATTCAAGCCATACCCATAGGCAATGAGCCATAGGTATACACCATAGGCTATATTACCTATAGTCCAAACCACATATTCACACATATACATATATCAATATATATATCTAATATAATATAGTACACACATTATAAATATAGGCCACATGGATATGTGCATCACATATATACATGTGTATATATACATATACATAGAGATAGATAGAGGCATATGTGATAGTGTACATGTGAGCATGTGTGTGTGTGTGAGAGTGTCAAAGGGTATGAGTGATAGTGTACAGTCTATCAAAACAGTGTGCATTAGAGTGAGGACAGTGAGCATATAACAGGGTTTAGTTGTGTGTGTGAGAGATGTGTGTGTGTGTATGCAATGTGATAGAGTATTAGATTTCAGTTTGTGTGTAAATCTGGAAATCAGAAATGTATGTGTGAGTTAATTAGTTATGAGTTCAAGTCACAGGTTCAGTTTTCTGAACCCAGTGACAGGTAATCCCCCAACTCAATGCAAAACCCAATTCAATGATTCAACAAAAAATTAAACTGAACCAACAATTAGATAACAGTTCTCTTTAAACCAGTTTTGACATAGAAAAATTAACATAGGAAAATTACAGTTCCTATACACCCTTCCCATTAAATAACAGTTCACAAACTACTAACCAACCAAATTCGAATCCCATTCACAATGAAACCTAAACTAACATGAATTTAATTCTAACAGTGAACTAGAATAACTAGAAATGACTGAAGCATGGCAATATCATCAAATCAGTTTAAGAAAAGGAAATTAAGTTAGAAACCAAATGACAGTTTCTAATAACCAACAGTGAACTATCAGGGCATATATATGTCAATACATTTGAAATCAAAACTGAATTCCTATGTTAATATAACCCCCAAAACAGTGAAGTAAAACTAGATGTGAATGTGATATAGGAATGTGACAGGGAATTGGTGAGGGTCTGTGTACATGTGAGGCCTGTGTGTGTACACATATAAACCTGTGTAACAGAAAAGGTTAAATAGAGTGTGTGACTGTGTAATCTCAGGGTTTGAATGTCAGTGAAAGGCAAATTGGTTCCCAGGAATTCGAGATAGTGTTTTAGGTGTGTGTTTGTGAATAAACCATGTGTGTGTTTGTGAGGAAGTTAACATAGGTTCTGTGATGTGTGTTCAGGTTGTGTGTGGCAGCAATGTGAGGAGAGATCATATGTGTGTGTATGTGTGCTATGAGGGGTGTGAGGGAAATTCATGAGGTAAGTTTCAGTTTCCTGAAACTGACAGGTAATAACCCCTAACTATATGCAAAAACCCAAATCAATGATTTCCTTAGCCTTAGTACAAATCAAAGTGACCTATCTATCATTCATTAGTTAACAATCATGTAGGTGCACCAATTTAACAGTCAAACAACACAAAATAGGGAAAACAAAGATTCAAATTCAGAAAATACATTCAGCCAATACGTATCAGGGTGGTATCAGTGTTCAAAGGGAATTCGAAAATTCGAATTCAAATCTCCAACAAAATGACAATAAAGGGTGGGTAATTAATATCAAACATGTGAGGGTACATGAGAGTGTATTTGTGTCCAAGAATTGGACACGAATCGTGTCCAAATCAACTGCACAAACACAGACCCAACAGTGCACAAACAATCGTCGTGCACGCGTACACGTGCATCCAACAGGCGACACACGACACGACACGTGTTCGTGTCCAGTGGTGCGCCTAGGGTAGCTCTATGTCTGACACACCCTGTATTGAGTCCACGAGTCACACAGACAAGAAACGACACGCGTGTCAGTCGTGCCTGTGCACGCGCACAGCAGCCCGTGTGCGACAGCACACGACCAATGCGACCTCGATAACTCCACGCGTGGTGCACGAGACGCTCCCAAAATTTGGGAGCGTGGTCGCAGACGATGCTCCAAGATTCCCATAAAAAATTAGGACACGACGTGTCCTGTATCCGGAGATACAGGGCCCGTGATGCAGGACACGACCTACGGGCTCGTGCTGCGTGTCCACGTGTAAAAACATGACACAAATGGACATGAAACACACTACTACCTTCACAAAAATTAATACACACATCTAGATCTATAAATCCATGCAATTACATTTCAAAAATACGAAAATTAATTCCTATGTGGCATTTCCACAAACACATAGGTATCCTATTGGATACGTGTCCGATACGGACACAAAATGAGTCCACCTAGACACGAAATGATTCCTACAGTTAGGGGACTCCTAGGCCTAGGCTAAAATACAAAAATAACAGCAACTATAATAGAGTTTTAGGGATTTACCTATAGGTATCAATCTCCTCAAAAGCTCTAAAGAAGGGGGTGTTCTTCTTGCTTCCCAACTTCACCAAATTGTACACAAACTGAGAAAAACCTCTACAAACAGCTAGAATACAGTAATTAGAACCTATTACAATTTGTTTGGATTGAAAAGGAATTAAAATGGATTTTTTAGGAATTTCTAAAGATGGGATTTACCTCTTTTTCCAAACTTGCTATTTCCTAAAGAGGCTAACCTAATGGAAGAGAGTATAAATAGGGGGATGATCCCTAGGTGGTTGGCCATAAATGCTAGGGTTAGGGTTTTGGGATTTAATCCAAGGGCTCTCATCATATCTAATCTATTCAATGGCTAGAAATCTAGGTTTCCCCTTCTAGTCAAGTTACAACCTATTCCTTTCTAACAAGTCATGACTTAACCCAACTAACCCATACTAAATAATTTTAACCATGGCTAACTAGACTAGCTATGACTAATCTAGGTTAGGTCCAATCTAGGTTAGGGCTAAACACAACACAAGACAATCAATTAAATAATATTTAAATCACACCATTCTAAATAATTATTTTAAATTCTAAATAATATATATTAAATTCAAATAATTCAAAATGACAAAAATACCCTCAAACTAAAAATGATAAATGAAATACCCTAATCACATGGCTAGGCTCTAGGTCACTATCTCTAGGGTTACACTAGCAAAACACCAAATCACAAGTCATGATTTTAAATAGTTTAAAAATAATTAAAAATCACCAAAAATTATAATATAAAATAAATATCAATAAATAATAATTATAATTACAAAATTTTAAAATTACCCTCATCTGAAAAACTGGGTGTTACAATCCTGCCCACCTTATAAAAATTTCGTCCTCGAAATTAAGATGATCGCACCCCCTTCTAGGTCAAACATAGACAAGGGTCAATCACTAGTCAATTTCTCAATATCCAAGTACTTGGTCATCAGTTGGTCAACTTCTTATGATTTTACCTATGCTAGCTACCTAGGTGTTGGCAACTAAAACTTAGCAAAAAGAGAACTCTATAATAGGCTAGCTCTTAACTTTCCAATCCTATCAAGTCACCCATAACTAAGTACCTACAAGCTAAGCACACCAATCCCAAATACCACATATATATATGCTCAAGAACAACAACCCATCACATATATCCTAAGTATATTATCTATATATATATGACTGATCAACCAAGGGTTAAAGTAGACTAAACTCATAAGGGACTGAAACAAAAGCTTAGAATTAGGCTAAGGATGAATGGTCTGAAACATCAATATAGGCAAAAGGGAATGATGCCAAGGGGACTGAAATTATGAGCTAAAGGACAGGACATTTGGGTGTACTTGTAAAGTCAAAGTGAAAGAAAACCTACATGGTGACTGAAACATGCCTCTAGATCAACCTGGCCTCTCCTCTATATCTGGCTGAACTAACTACATGCAGGACAGTGGTCTGAAGAAGTGAACCAAACTGGTGTACAAGGAATGCAATAGGCAGTATACTGCAAATGAGTGCAGGCTACGTACCAATCAAAATACATTACATATATATACAAACTATATATATTAACCCTCATCACCTCAACTCTACTCAGGGTCGAAGACACACACTCCCTACCATATGCCTAGCACTCCAATGAAGGGGTCAGATACTGTAAGGTGTACTGGGACAGAACAGTAAACTGTCCTAAGTGGTGAGTACAGGCCTCTAGTATGCATGATACTAACTCTCCAGATATGTAGAATATGGTAAGGGATTAATGGTTATATTGGTGAGTCAATAATTGGGGTCTGAACTATGGTCCAGTGAAACCTATGATACAACATGGTGGGTAATGAATTTTGAGTGCAGTGAACAACTTGTACAAGTCTGAACCAAGGGGACAGGGTATCTAGTGAGGGGTCTGCACACTGCCTATAAAGGTTGATCAAACATGACTGAACTCCACACAAAGAGAAATTAACTAAAAGAGAAAACTGAGCCAAATATAGGCTAAATAACTTGTCAATAATCCTATACAACAATGACCTATAGGTACCAACCAACCCATATCCCATATGCCAATATCATCTGCAACCTATCTATATAAATAGACCTCTCGGTCTTAGGTGAAACTACAACTATACTCAAGGGCAGGCTCTGGTCATAGGTGCCTCACTGGAAGATGGTAAGGAAAAATAATAATAATCATAAAGGCTGCAAGGCATACTAACATCCTATACGTAACTGGTTGATATTATAAATAACACGGGAATTATCACCTATACTGGGTTACTATTCTAATACCAATGCTAACTATCATCCCCAGGGTACAGGCACTCTACAAGTCATCATATCATTATACTATGAAAGAACCACATATGAATAAGCTCTTCAAAACTAAATATCCCTACTCCTAAGTTATTTATAACAACAGAAGGGTATGATGTTTAAAACCTTCTCAAGATACGATCTGTTAATCATATGCGTCTGTCCAAAATCATGTTGTCCAGAGTCTTCATCATGCTAGTGAGCAAGGCTACGATAATCACAGAGTCCTTGACTAAGGTACGTACCTCTAGGTTCATGGTATTTAAAATTTTTGCATTGTCGCATG
This sequence comes from Iris pallida, assembly GCA_029216955.1. Classification (NCBI taxonomy): domain Eukaryota; kingdom Viridiplantae; phylum Streptophyta; class Magnoliopsida; order Asparagales; family Iridaceae; genus Iris; species Iris pallida. The sequence continues at coordinate 9,077,419 of JANAVB010015000.1, forward strand.
TGACGGCGAAAACCTTAAATTCCCATACCCGAGAAATACATCCAAAATCTGACTACATGTCCTCACTATGCCAACTAACACGACTATCGAAGATTCTAGATCCCATAACTGAGGTGACCTAGCCCATATGATTTTCTTAGAAGAAAAACAAACATAACAAAAGAGCAACATGACAAAAATTAATCAATCAGTAAGGAACAGATGGAATCGGATTTCAAGGTAGTTATAAAAGACAATTGTGGGAATGGAATCGAGAAGAACGAAACTTGCAGCAAGATCTCCAATGGTCTGTGCATCCTCGACTGTCCTGACGATAGCTCGCCCCTGCTGGTTTTCCCTGGTCTGCTGCTGATGCTGCATGAACCGCTGCAGCTGAGAGAAATCGGGAATGACGGGAAAAAGTCTCTGTACAGACAAAGGTGCACCTCCAATGTAGCAGAAACGCCAACCTGAGTCGGCACAACAGGAGCTGCGGTCTCGAGGCCCTGATGAACAGGACGAGAGGTGGCCAGCCTCTCGATAGTATTCCCCGGACCGGAGCGATGAGATCGTGTCTTCATAACCATCATAAAGATAGATCAAAACAAGAAGCAATTTCTAAGAATGAAGCGAAAATTCAAAAGGGAATAGTTTATATTCAAGGGAAGTCAATAAGCAACAGTTTAGATAAAAGGAATCTGATTAAGAGTTTTTCCTAATGTAATTGAGTACCTTCAAAATATCCTAATCCTACTGCAGGCTGTAGTGATACTCTGGTTCGAATACCACTACACTTCTAGTCTAGACCTGCATGGGCCACCACTAAAAACGTGTCACGACCCGCACCCTAGAGTAAGGGCACGAGAAGTGGGTACGTCCAGCCTACGCCGCAGTGTCGGCGGTAGAACGCTGTCCTAGGTCACAACATCTAACAATATAATGCTAAGTAGTTTATACTCCCCGAATGGGGGTGACATAGCAGAATGTAAACTCAATCACAACTAAGGAAGAAGAAGCACGATATGATATAGAACTCAAATGAAATACAGATGATCAGAAGAGTCTAAGTGTCTAAGATAACAACTCAACAACATCCAGAAATACAAAGTCTCAACTACAGAGTATGAAAGAATATATACAATCCAGATCTCTATGACAGATATAAAGCCTAACTAAACTAGTCCCAAGACAACATAAGTAAGATAAAGCCTAACTAAATTAGTCTAGGCAGTAGGGGTAATGTCATCAGCTAAAGCTGGGTCCTCCTGAGAGTCCAGCTCACAAGTGGCGTCTAGGGCTGTCCCATAGAAGGTGTCAACACCAGCCTCATCCTCGTCCTCTGTAAACATTCAACGGTCCCCAATCAGGACGGAGCGAGCACAATACATCTCAACAGTTTATAGCAGGTTAGAAAATATAATCATGCAGTAAAGTAAGATACATAAACTAAAGAAAGTACAAAATGTAAACAGAGAGAGAACTGTAATAGAAATATCTACTATAAGTAGAGAACTAACAGTGGCTAGTGAGTTAGAGTACAATATAAACATGTGAATGGCATAGGAGATTATGATACTACACTACGGAAAGATTCTGATGCTACACTACTTGGATATTATTTACATGTCTACTTCTACTCCCCCGTACCCCCAATCAATACACAAGGATCCAGCCAGGTTATGTTATGATCCATGCAATGGCCCACAAGGGGTAATACATGGTAGGCCCAAAAATGGGTGATTCTAGGAATGCCCATAAATGGGTGATTCAAGAAAGACTTTGTGATCATGAGAGTACATGTCACAAGTGATCAATAAACCATGAAGCATAGTGATACACAATGTAAGTGAAACGCACAGAACATGTAGTATCCGATGCTCCCTGAAGGGATAACATCTCAAGAAGGGATCCATATAGTACTAATCTGTGTGACCAACGTGACAGTATCAAGTAAAGTAATTTAAAGCAGGAGAATAATTCTAACAGGATATGAAATGATCAGAGAATGTAGTCGCCTGTATCCTGAGTATCTGAAGAATATCTACTGTCCGAGGAGTGGTGTCTGTCTCCTATAGAACAGTACAAGTCACTATAAGTCTAAAATGATATAACAGACTGCTACAATGCATCTACATGAAGTTTGGGGTCAAACTGGATTAAAGTCAACTCTTGGTCAACTCTAGTCAACTAGACTAGTCAAACTAGGTCAACTAGGTCAAACCTAAGCCAAACAAGTCTCACTAAGCCTAACTAGCCTATTCTAGCAAGTACACACCATTTCTAGGCTATACTAGTCAACTAGACACTTAACTGGCATTCAAGCCATACCCATAGGCAATGAGCCATAGGTATACACCATAGACTATATTACCTATAGTCCAAACCACATATTCACACATATACATATATCAATATATATATCTAATATAATATAGTACACACATTATTAATATAGGCCACATGGATATGTGCATCACATATATACATGTGTATATACATATACATAGAGATAGATAGAGGCATATGTGATAGTGTACATGTGAGCATGTGTGTGTGTGTGAGAGTGTCAAAGGGTATGAGTGATAGTGTACAGTCTATCAAAATAGTGTGCATTAGAGTGTGAGGACAGTGAGCATATAACAGGGTTTAGTTGTGTGTGTGAGAGATGTGTGTGTGTGTATGCAATGTGATAGAGTATTAGATTTCAGTTTGTGTGTAAATCTGGAAATCAGAAATGTGTGTGTGAGTTAATTAGTTAGGAGTTCAAGTCACAGGTTCAGTTTTCTGAACCCAGTGACAGGTAATCCCCCAACTCAATGCAAAACCCAATTCAATGATTCAACAAAAAATTAAACTGAACCAACAATTAGATAACAGTTCTCTTTAAACCAGTTTTGACATAGGAAAATTAACATAGGAAAATTACAGTTCCTATACACCCTTTCCATTAAATAACAGTTCACAAACTACTAACCAACCAAATTCGAATCCCATTCACAATGAAACCTAAACTAACATGAATTTAATTCTAACAGTGAACTAGAATAACTAGAAATGACTGAAGCATGGCAATATCATCAAATCAGTTTAAGAAAAGGAAATTAAGTTAGAAACCAAATGACAGTTTCTAATAACCAACAGTGAACTATCAGGGCATATATATGTCAATACATTTGAAATCAAAACTGAATTCCTATGTTAATATAACCCCCAAAACAGTGAAGTAAAACTAGATGTGAATGTGATATAGGAATGTGACAGGGAATTGGTGAGGGTCTGTGTACATGTGAGGCCTGTGTGTGTACACATATAAACTTGTGTAACAGGAAAGGTTAAATAGAGTGTGTGACTGTGTAATCTCAGGGTTTGAATGTCAGTGAAAGGCAAATTGGTTCATAGGAATTCGAGATAGTGTTTTAGGTGTGTGTTTGTAAATAAACCATGTGTGTGTTTGTGAGGAAGTTAACATAGGTTCTGTGATGTGTGTTCAGGTTGTGTGTGGCAGCAATGTGAGGAGAGATCATATGTGTGCTATGAGGGGTGTGAGGGAAATTCATGAGGTAAGTTTCAGTTTCCTGAAACTGACAGGTAATAACCCCTAACTATATGCAAAAACCCAAATCAATGATTTCCTTAGCCTTAGTACAAATCAAAGAGACCTATCTATCATTCATTAGTTAACAATCATGTAGGTGCACCAATTTAACAGTCAAACAACACAAAATAGGGAAAACGAAGATTTAAATTCAGAAAATACATTCAGCCAATGCGTATCAGTGTGGTATCAGTGTTCAAAGGGAATTCGAAAATTCGAATTCAAATCTCCATCAAAATGACAATAAAGGGTGGATAATTAATATCAAACATGTGAGGGTACATGAGAGTGTATTTGTGTCCAAGAATTGGACACGAATCGTGTCCAAATCAACTGCACAAACACAGACCCAACAGTGCACAAACAATCGTCGTGCACGCGTGCACGTGCATCCAACACGCGACACACGACACGACACGTGTTCATGTCCAGTGGTGCGCCTAGGGTAGCTCTAGGTCTGACACACCCTGCATTGAGTCCACGAGTCACACAGACACGACACGACACGACACGCGTGTCAGTCGTGCCTTTGTACGCGCACAGCATCCCGCGCGCGACCAATGCGACCTCGATAACTCCACGCGTGGTGCACGAGACGCTCCCAAATTTTGGGAGCGTGGTCGCAGACGATGCCCCAAGATTTCCACAAAAAATCAGGACACGACGTGTCCTGTATCCGGAGATACAGGGCCCGTGATGCAGGACACGGCCTACGGGCTCGTGCTGCGTGTCCACGTGTAAAAATATGACACAAATGGACACGAAACACACTACTACCTTCACAAAAATTAATACACACATCTAGATCTATAAATCCATGCAATTACATTTCAAAAATACGAAAATTAATTCCTATGTGGCATTTCCACAAACATTTAGGTATCCTATTGGATACGTGTCCGATACGGACACGAAATGAGTCCACCTAGACACGAAATGATTCCTACAGTTAGGGGACTCCTAGGCCTCGGCTAAAATGCAAAAATAACAGCAACTATAATAGAGTTTTAGGGATTTACCTATAGGTATCAATCTCCTCAAAAGCTCTAAAGAAGGGGGTGTTCTTCTTGCTTCCCAACTTCACCAAATTGTACACAAACTGAGAAAAACCTCTACAAACAGCAAGAACACAGTAATTAGAACCTATTGCAATTTGTTTGGATTGAAAAGGAATTAAAATGGATTTTTTAGGAATTTCTAAAGATAGGATTTACCTCTTTTTCCAAACTTGCTATTTCCTAAAGAGGCTAACCTAATAGAAGAGAGTATAAATATGGGGATGATCCCTAGGTGGCTGGCCATAAATGCTAGGGTTAGGGTTTTGGGATTTAATCCAAGGGCTCTCATCACATCTAATCTATTCAATGGCTAGAAATCTAGGTTTTCCCTTCTAGTCAAGTTGCAACCTATTCCTTTCTAACAAGTCATGACTTAATCCAACTAACCCATACTAAATAATACTAACCATGTCTAACTAGACTAGCTATGACTAATCTAGGTTAGGTCCAATCTAGGTTAGGGCTAAACACAACACAAGACAATCAATTAAATAATATTTAAATCACACCATTCTAAATAATCATTTTAAATTCCAAATAATATATATTAAATTCAAATAATTCAAAATGACAAAAATATCCTCAAACTAAAAATGATAAATGAAATACCCTAATCATATGGCTAGGCTCTAGGTCATTATCTCTAGGGTTACACTAGCAAAACACCAAATCACAAGTCATGATTTTAAATAGTTTAAAAATAATTAAAAATCACCAAAAATCATAATATGAAATAAATATCAATAAATTATAATTATAATTACAAAATTTCAAAATTACCCTCATCTGAAAAACTGGGTGTTACAATGGGTTGGGATATGATCCGTCCTACATGTTTAATGACGATATACGAGAAGAATTCTCTTCTAGTTCTTCACAGTCTTCAGATTCGAAAGAAATCCAATTCATCGAATCTGATACAATCCACTCCTCATATGCTAGAGGAGACTATTATGATGGATCTGAGTGTGTATTTTCAGTCAACATGGTTCAAACTGAGGGTGAATCTGAACCATTTGAAAATGACCCTTGGGCCCAACAGATGGACACTCAATGGGAGCTTCGTTTTGAACAGCGACAGCCACCTACAGAGGATGAGATTGTCCAGATTGATGTTGGAGATGGAACTACGTCCAAGCCAATATTCATCAGTAAAAACCTCTCCGAAGATGAAAAGGAAGAGCTAATAAAACTGATTAAAGAATATATTGATATCTTTGCATGGAGTTATGAGGATATGCCGGGTTTAGATCCTAAAGTTGCTACTCATAAACTCAATATTCTTTCTAATGCCAAGCCTGTAAAGCAACATCAGCGGCATTTTCGACCAGACATGATGGATGCAATTGAAACAGAAGTCAAAAAGCTGATTACATGTGGCTTTGTTCGTGAAGAACAACACCCAGACTGGGTTGCCAATATTGTTCCTGTTATGAAGAAAAATAAAAAAGTCCGAGTTTGCATAGATTTTTGGGATCTTAATGCAGCTTGTCCAAAGGACGAATTTCCACTTCCGATCACCGATGTCATGATAGACAATACATGCGGTTTTGAACGCATGTCTTTCATGGACGGATTTTCAGGATACAATCAAATTAAGATGCATCCGGGAGATGAGAAGCATACTGCTTTTCGTACACCCCTTGGGGTTTATTGCTACACGGTTATGCCGTTTGGTCTGAAGAATGCCGGTGCCACGTATCAACGAGCTATGAGCAACATCTTTTAAGATCATCTATGAAAAACAGTTGAATGTTATGTAGATGACATTGCTGTCAAAAGTCGATCAAAAGATGATCACATTCAAGACTTGAAGACAGTATTTGAATTGATGCGTCAACATCAACTGAAGATGAATCCCACTAAGTCTTTCTTAGGGGTGTCCAGTGGCAAGTTTTTGGGATTTGTCCTTACTTCTCAGGGTATTCATGTCGATCCTGATAAAATCAAAGCTATTCTTGAAATGCGTCCTCCACGCAATTTAAAAGAACTCCGCGGCTTCCAGGGTCGCATTGCTTATATCAGAAGATTTATATCCAATCTCTCTGGGAGATGTCAACCTTTCTTCCGTCTATTAAAGAAAGGTGTATCATTTGTTTGGGATGAAGCATGTCAGAAAACCTTCAATGACATCAAGCAATACCTTACAAATCCCCCTGTCCTGGTACCTCCAGTGGTAGGAAGACCATTTTTGCTATATGTTCGAGCCTTAGATCATTCTCTTGGTGCTCTCCTTGCACAGAAAAATGATTTGGGTCATGAACAGGCAATTTATTATCTTAGCCGAATGATGGTCGGAGCTGAACACAGGTATACTCCTGTAGAAAAGGAATGTCTGGCCTTGGTTTTTACTGTTCAAAAAATAAGACATTATGTGTCAGGCCAGACTATTCATGTCATCTCCAGAATAAATCCTATTCGGGTATTGATGAGAAAACCGAGCATTCTTAACTCCAGGTTAGCCACCTGGGCGATGTTGCTCACTCCCTATGATATGGTCTATGTACCTCAAAAATCAGTGAAGGGTCAAGCATTAGCTGATTTCTTAGCAGCTCACCCTATACCTGAAACATTGAAGCTATATGAGGACATTCTAGATGAAGTCGTGGAGTGCAACATGACTTTGAAGGATGACATTTGGCAATTATACTGTGATGGAGCATCACGAGTTGGACCTAAAGGCAACATCGTCTCCGGAGTAGGAATCATTTTGGTTTCTCCTGATAAAATGGTAATATACCGTGCTTATTCTCTCAATAAGCCATGCTCCAACAATGTCACAGAACATAATGCTCTGCTGATTGGTCTCCAAGTAGCAAAACAATTGGACATCGACTTCCTGAAAGCTTATGGAAATTCTCAACTGGTTGTTAATCAGGTTATAGGGACGTATGAAGTCAGAAATCCTGACCTCATCCCTTATCATCAAGTGGTAATCGAATTGGTCCTTTCATTCAAAGGATTCTTCATCGAATTTGTACCACGTTCTCAGAATTTGGAAGCTGATGCTCTTGCTAGTTTAGCGGCAGATTTAGCTGTTCCAATTCGAAGACAAAATACCATTACTTTGTTGGATCGAGACTTATTCTGTGTTAAGAATAATCTGCATATTGAACAGAGTTATACTACAGAATCAAGTTTCCAACAGAGGGATTGGAGAAGTCCGTTCATTGATTATGCGGTTCATAGGATTTTACCTGAAGATCCAAAAAAAGCTGCATCAATTAAAAGACGATCATTTCGATTCTATTATGATTATTCTTTACATATATTATATTGTCGTTCTTATGACGGACTTTTGCTGCGTTGTCTCTCTGAGAGTGAAGCCAAGCAAACACTCCGTGAAGCTCATGATGGTGTTTGTGGTGCTCATCAACCTGGTCCGAAATTACAGGACCGCATTCGAAAAATGGGATATTATTGGCCATCCATGATAGCAGATGCTGTGGATTACGCCAGACGATGTAAAGCATGTCAGATTCATGCTAATTTTATTCATCAATCGTCTGAATTCCTACATCCTACAGCAGCTTCTTGGCCCTTCGAAGCTTGGGGCATGGATATTATTGGTCCAATTAACCCTCCTTCTGTCAAGGGACATCGGTTTATATTGGCTATAACCGATTATTTTTCTAAATGGGCAGAAGCAATTCCCCTTGTTGAAGTAAAAACATCCAATGTGGTTAGCTTCATCAAAAACCATGTCATTTATCGTTTTGGGATTCCCCGAAGGATAATTCATGACAACGGACCACAATTTACCAGTCAGGCATTTTATCGGTTCTGTGATAAGAATCGGATCCAAAACCTGGCTTATACAGCTTATAATCCAGCTGCTAATGGTTTGGCCGAAGCCTTCAACAAGATGATCATCAAACTTCTCAAAAAGTTTGTCTCTTCTAATAAACGTGATTGGAATGAGAAACTTGGAGAATGTTTATGGCTTATCGAACGACAGTCCGAACTCCTACAGGTTTTACACCATTTTCACTGGTTTACGGATGTGAGGCGGTTCTTCCACTGGAAATCCAGATTCCATCTCTTCGAATAGCCATTGCTACTGAGCTAACTATAGAGAACAATGATCGTTTACGACTTCAAGAACTTGAAGGATTGGACGAGAAGCGTGTTCAAGCGCAACAGCACATTGAGCTATATCAAGCCCGCATATCTCGAACTTTCAATCGTAAAGTTAAAGAGAGGGTATTCAAAGTCGGTGAGCTAGTTCTAGCTGTTCGAAGACCGATGGTGATGACTCATAAGAGCAAAGGGAAATTTCAAGCAAAATGGAAAGGCCCTTATGTCGTTGAGACAGTCTTCTCTAACGGTGCCTATAGATTGTCTAAACTTAATGGAGATTTGCTCATGATGCCGATCAATGGCAAATTCTTGAAGAAATATTATGTTTAAATTTCTTCTTTATTCCCCAGCTACCAATGTTTGGTAAAGCTGATTACTTGTCTCCTTGAAGAGAATTTTGATCTTGTCTTACCAATTAATTAAAAAAGAGGGATTTATTACTTATCATGTTCTCACGACCTCTAAATAAATATTAAGTCTACTTCTTTTCCTATCTATCATATCCATTTGACCTCTGAATAGATATTAATCTATTTTTCTTTGAGTTGTACGATCTGTCACGTTCATATTACCTCTGATAGTATCGTATACTCTAAACAGAAAATGAGATTTCATTATCTATCATGTCCATATTACCTCTGGATAGATACAATTTATCGCGTTTAGAAAGCTTGTCATGTCCATATTACCTCTGATAAGTGTTTTCTATCTCATACCTATTGTTTAATAAATGATAGGGTCACAAAACAAAATATTTCATTCATATCTTCAAAATATTACAGAATAAAATAAACAGAAGAATACAGAATTCTTTATTGATGAACAAAAAGAAGATTACAAAAGCTCTTTATTTTCCTAAGGCGGGGCAGAGATATCTTGAAGTAATTTTTGTAGCTCCGCTAGACGTTTGTCACGAGAGCTCAATACTTTCTTGGTAGCTTCAGAGCGTCGAGCTTCAGGAGTACAAATGTGAGAAAGTTCAGCAAAAGTAACTATAAGCTTGTCTTTGGCTTCATCAAGGATTTTGATGGTAGATTCAGCTCCGAAGACCTGTTCTTCCAAGATTGAGCTCTGAGTTAAGTGTTGGTCCCGGGCCATGATCATCTGCTCCCTCTCTGCCTTCAAGCGAGCCAGCTCAGCCTCGACTTCACGAATTCTATCATTTTGTTGATGAATTCTTACATTCGAAGTTTCGTAGGCTTCTCTATGGCTATCCAGCTCGGGCTTTACTCCAGCTAAAAAAGTTTTTTTTTTGGCAACTTTTATGCTATATTCATGGAGGGCTTCATTGAATCTTATCTCCCGAGCGAGGTAGTCGGCAGATAAAGCTTCATACTTTTCTTGGATGAGACTTTTAATGGTTTCACTTGATAGCTTTAGATATTCTTTGATGGGCTGTTCAAGTTCCTCCACGATTTTCTCCAACGCTGCTGCTCTCGCCGCATCATTGAACATGGCGACATTTCTGATGGTAAGAGCGATCGCCGCCTTCAAGCTCTCATAATTGAGGCCTTTATTCAGGACCATTTTGATTAGAGCCGCCAAAGTCTTGTAAAAGGTTTCAGTATGAATCTCAACTAAGAGATTCATTTCTACACTTGAACTTGGCGTTGCGGCGATATCTACCAAGTCTCTTCTCTGAAGACTATGAGCAGATGCTGATGCTTTGATAGCAGGCTGAGGTGAAGCCATTGTTGTTACTGCTACCATAGCCAACTGGTTCCCAGGAGCTTCAGGAACATTGTCTTCAGTATTTGTTACTCCAGCCGTCTCTGGAGCTGAAACTACTAGAGTTTCGGTGGCGGTGATAGGTGCGGGTGGAATGATATTTGTGGCAGCCGACTCAGGTTCTGGCATTGTCTCTTCAGTAATTTGTACTGGATCAGTAGTAATAGCAGAGGATGCTATTATACCTTCCATAGCTTCAGTTGGTAACTTGAGTATGCCTTCATCACCTTCCTCAGCTACTGGCTCTGCAGGTTCTTCGAGTATCTCAGTTGTAGTGAATTCTTCTACAACTGAGTCTTCATTAAAATCTAGCTCTTCCTCAGCAGCCGTTTCATCATCTACAGTAATTCTACTGTATTTTCTTCTTTATCTTTGCCCTCAGCAGGAGGAAGATCTTCTGGTTGAGCCTGTACTTCTGACTCTTGTTGTACCTCCATAGAAGGAGGACATTCTTCTTGAGTCTCCTCTTCGGGCTCTCGTAGCACTTCTTCTTCAGCATCTTCTTCTTCTGAAGAAGAAGCCTCCTCCTCAGATTCCTCATTTTCTTCATAAATATGTTCTTAAGGAGGAGGAGGAGTCACAAGCTTTGGAGCAATGATAACACCTATAAAAATTAAACAAAATAAGTTAATATACAAAAATCATAGTTTTGTATGGATTTTGTATAAATTATATTCACCTGGAGTATTTGTGGGGCGTGCCAAGTACGCGTCATAATCCCCATCCCAGTCTTCATCATCAAAATTGATAGCTGGCTCATCCGATAGGATAAGCATTGAATCAACAGTATGTACTGGGGCGACATCTTCAACAACTTGTGCCTTTTGTGGCAAAGTTAAATGAAGCGATGAGCTGAGACGTCCCGAGGATAAGACTACCGCAGGTGCTGCTGCTGAAGATCCTTCTCCAGGGTGAACTGAAGAAGATGCAACATGCTGCAGCTCATCCACCTGAGTGTCACTCTCAGGGGTAGTGGCTCTTGATCTGGAAGGTCTTTTAGTAGTAGCCTTCTTCTTCTTCTTCTCTGGGGTTTTCTCTGGAAGAGTGACGGCTGCACTTTGTTTCCGTTTACGGGATTTGCCAATTATAATAGGTTCTGCAGCCTTTTCCCCAACTCCTGTAGCGATAACTTCCAGATATGGATCTAGAACGGCAGCATCATCAGGGATATCTGATGGTACCCTGATTGGCTCCTCAACGTTCCCTTCCTTAGGCCATCTCAGACTACCTCTCATGTTGTAGCCATGGGCGAAGGAACGGATGGAAGCATAAAAATGAGTATACGAATGGAGTATACGTAGTTCGGTGGTGCTGGTAGCGGTTGAGACTCTGAATTTGGCACCAGTACGAGCAGTACTAAAGTATCTCCAACCTCTCGCACCATCAATTAGTTTCCCATAGTAACGGAAACTGGTAGAGGGGTTACCAACATGAAGTTGGTCATATCCGAATTGACGAACGAACCTACTTGGTAGATATGGTTCGAACGCACAATTGTCTTCATTTCTGTACATCAGGTGAGAGGGTCTGATGCACTGTAGCCATCTAAAGACTGGTGCTGACAATGAAGTCCTTCCTTCAACTTCATCCTCAAATTGAATGCCGAAAAAGTCGGCTGAAACTTGTGGCCTCGTACAGAAAAAGTTTCAACCATAAGAATAATTCAGGACTGTTCGGGTATCTGCCACTGTCGTGACAATCCAAGTAGCTTTGCTAAACTTTTGGAGGAAGACCTCCGCATCATCTCCCGGGCCTGGTGGCAATAAATTGCAGTTGTGATGCAACAACCAGCCCATCAAGTAAGTGTAGGGCATTTCTACCCTGGGAAATACATTCCGATATGGAGCGTTATTAATTAGCTCCTCACCAAAAGTCCTCAGACCTGCGTTTATTCGGCACACCATTGCCGAGAGCAGGTTGATTCTGGTTTTAAACACCAAACGTACCGCTGGCCAAAGCACGTTCCGGTAGATTCTATCAACTGTACCAGTCCCTGGTACAACCCATCTTCTCAACCACAAAGAAAGGAAGCCTGCGAGCAAGGCTCTCCTGGAGATCTTCTGGCTACCATATCTGAGGAAGCTTAAGGCTTCGGTTCCAGCAGGGAACTCTCCAGTCTTGGTGGACAAATATTTGTTCGGGAATTTGTAGACAGTCATCATATCCCAAATTTTATTAGCAGGAATTGTTGAACCAGTATTGATAGTTGGAGCTTTGTTTTCCTGGAATCTTTCTTTATCATCCTTGGATATTTTATCCTTATGGAAGATGAGAGATGTTGTCCACTTGTTGATGTATGCTAGATGAGATCCGCTCTCATGCATAGTAGTGCAGATTATGTAGTGGCACATCAATTCTTCATATACCTCAACCAACTGAGGGTTCTTTTCTCTGATTTCAGCAAGTTCCCGGTTGGAGGGAACATATTCTTCATATAGGGCTTCCCCCATTGGCAGCTTTGAGATGAATTGCATCTCATGGAGTGCGAGACCCATTTTACCTCTTGGAGTCGCAAAAGTTCCAGTTGAACTTATATATATCTCCATCAGGGCCATGAACAAGTTACTGTTCGGTGGTATGTCCTGACTAGTTGAGGCCACTGCTTCATACAGGCCGATGTCTTTCAGCTCTGTTTGAAAATTCTTCATCATCCAAACGCTAATCTGGATCCAGTTCTGGTTGAATGGAGTCAACCATCCCGGTAGCCTAGGGTTTGTCTGGGGATATAGTACCGCAGCCCTTATGAACTTGTTGACGAACATCTGGGTCTGCACTGGTTGGATTAAAGCCGAATCTTCACTCGTAGTAAATCCTGGCAAGATACCAGAGAAAGGAACAACACCTCCATTGGGAACACTGACATAATACCCCATATCGTTGGCTTGATCCCTCTTGAATATGATTCTACCCGGTCTTCCATAATTGCCGGGAGTCAGATTCCACAGCATTTGTTGGGGGTGGGTGGCATGGATGAATGCAGACAAGGGGTAATCTCTGTCCATGTCAGGGAGATACATTATTCTATCTCCAGACTTGAACACCCAAGAGTCCTTCTTGGGGTGTGTTTGCGACTTGCAGTCTATTGCATCCCCAAACAAGAAAGCTGGTTTTACAAATTGTTGGCCATCCAGTGAGGTCAACAGTTCTCTGTTAATCATGGATAGTAGCATTCTATCCCCTTGGGCAGTTATCAACTGTGCTCTCTCTACGGGGTACTCCGGATTCGATTGGGGAAACTTTACATGAGACAGATTCTCCAAATAATTCGAGCCCACCATACCAATTGATGAGCCAAAGACTTCTGCGAGTGAGTGAGCTTGCAAGTTCACTGCCAAAAGAAAAAGAAAAATCAAGTTAGTGAAAATCTAATTTAAAATTTTTATGCACATAAAGGTTAAAGACTTTGACTATGTAAACTTTACGAAGTCGATAAAAAGTTTTAAAGTGTAAAAAAGTCTTTGATTTACACAAAGTCTTTCATTTGTGAAATTTTACGCTGGCATGTGTTAACATGAGCGTATTTTTGAAGTTTACACAGACATGTGTTGACATGAGCGTATTTTTAACTTTTTACGCTAGCACATATGGATGTGAGTGTATTATAAAGTTTACGCTGGCATGTGTTGACATGAGCGTATTTTCAATTTTTTACACTGACATGTGTTGACATGAGCGTATCTTTAATTTTTTACGCTAGCACATATGGATGTGAGCGTATTATGAAGTTTACGCTGACATGTATTGACATGAGCGTATTTTTAACTTTTTACGCTGATATGTGTTGACATGAGCGTATTTTTAACTTTTTACGCTAGCACATATGGATGTGAGTGTATTATGAAGTTTACGCTGGCATGTGTTGACATGAGCGTATTTTTAACTTTTTACGCTGACACGTGTTGACGTGAGCGTATTCTATTTTTTACGCTATCAAATGATGATGCGAGCGTAATTTTAAATTTACGCTGGCATGTATGACGTGGGCGTATATTCTTAACTTTACGCTGACACGTATAACGTGGGCGTATTTTGTTACTTCAGTTTCTACGCTGACACGTATGACGTGGGCGTGAAAACTGAAGGTTCGGGGTTTCTTCTTCTTCTCCGGCGAACTCAAAACCGAGATCAAATAGGGTTTTACCCTTCATTGCTGGAGCCACGTCAGGGTTGCTTTGTTGGTGCGTCACCGATGATGGGGCGAGGGTTTTTTGCACGGCCGGTCGAAGATGAATCTACGACGGGCTTCTTGCCTTTGCTGCCGGCGGCGGACGACTTCTTGGGGGCCATCGGATTGAAGCAAGAGTAGAAGGAGGAAGAAGAATGAGGAGAGATCGAAATTTCGAAAGACAAAGTAAAGTTCTCTCTCTAACATTTGAACTCTATTTATAGAGAATTTCGAATCGGTTCAAATTTCCAGATTTTACGCTGACTGTTGGATATCCCAACTTTTACGTGGATGACCGTTGGATATCCCGAACTCTACGCTGACTGGTGAAATCCCGAATTTTACGCTTCTGTTCAAAGTATTTCAAAATTTGAAAATATTTGAAAACTTTGAAGGGGGTTTTGTAGGAGCGTAAAAAGTGCTTCATAGACCAAGTCAAAAGAATAGAGCTTTACGCAAGTCAAAAAGAATCAACAAACTACTCTACGCGAGCTACTCTACGCGGGCTACTCTACGCGAGCTACTCTACGCGGGTTACTTTACGCAAGCTACTTTACGCTAGGGACAGGCTGTCAGATCATGCATTTAATGCAAGTGATGATGATTCTGACATAATGATTTGCTGACAGCGTATAACACAGAATTCGAAGAGATTTGATTTACACAGAAACTAACATTGTCGTTTAGTGTGTGGACGGGATTACTTTACGCTCAAAAGATGGCTTCTTTTACGCATGAATACTATCTGAGCTTTTTACGCTCAAAGTTGACGTGAGCGTAAAGTTTATTTGGGCTACTTTTTACGCTCAAGGCTATTCTATCAGCCACTTTACGCGAGAAGTCTATTTTTGGGCTATTTTACGCCTAGTCTACTACTTTACGCTGGAAGTGTATTTTGGGTCATTTTTACGCCCGATTGTTTCTGGCTACATGGGAACGTGGTTTGCCCACGTGGCTTTCATGCCACACTTCTCGAGGAATGTGTGTACGTGCTCTCCCCATTTTATTGAGATAGTGGGACACGTGTCACCATGCGTAGAGATCACAACTCTACATGGGACACGTGTCAACGTGCGTAGAGGGTAATTTACATCGTGGGTGACAGTTGCTAGCGTAAAAACCCGATTTTGTTGCTTTTTATGCACAAAGGGTTAAGTCTATAAATAGACTTATTTTTCACATAGACAGCATCAAGAGATCATCAGAGAGACAGGAGAGGAGATTCTGAGAAAACTCATACTTCCAGAGTGATATTTCCAGAAGCATTTCTTCAACTTTTTCTCAAGAACAGAGTGAAACAGATGCGAAGAGTTGCATTGTCCCAAAGAATGCATCGAGTTGAAATCGATGCAAAGCGCCGCATTGCCCTGAAGGATAAGTGCGTTGAGACGGCTCAAATATTCTAAAAAATCGAATCGACCAAGGCGCAAGTCCGAATCGATGCAAGTATTGATTTTAGTTGGTTTCATGTGCAGACTATACGTTTACGCTAAAATATTAGAGGTCAACATTTTGCCTTATTCAGAAAGGGGTCCGCGAAACCAATCGTCGCCTTGCGACGGACTGAGACGTTGGCACGGTAAGCCAAATCGGACGTATAATTCAATGAAGCACGATGTGCTCGAATGGCTAAGTCAGGCGAGTTGGTCGTGCAACAAAATTATGAAATTGAGCCGCATCGGTTCGGCGAAACAACAATGTGTATCGACTCAAGGTGGGAGGATTGACTCTTCTTTTTTTACTCCTTCATGCCTAAGTCAGAATATATCAATGTATGCTAAGTTAACCTATCGACGCCACAGGCGTGGTCCGATCGGAAGATAAATCGTAGTGTGTGTCGAACACTGGTTAGAATAATAGAAATGAAACGTGCATCAAATGCACGAGTCGCTATGGAACATTGGATATCGCAAGGGCGAGCGCCTCGGTGCGCAAGCCGCAAGAACATGGGATAACTGTATTCGGCGAGTGCCTTCGTGCATGAGCCATTCCGTGCCTTCGCACACGAGTTAGAAAGGCTAGCACATTGAAAGACAATAGGCGAGCGCCCTAGCGTTCAAGTCACGAACATTGAACACTAAGTCATAGAACATGGAAATACGTCTTCGATGCGTACACCAAGTGCACGACGCGAGAGAAAAGATGATAAATGTGTCGAAACGTGCCTACGTGCACGAGATCATAAATGATGGCTTCGTTGCGAAAGAATACAGTTGTGGCATGAATGTGACAAAACTGTCGGATATGACATGATGCCTCGAAAGGTGTTCGGGACCTTCGGGTCGTTCGGTTGACGAACATTGAGTTGAGGCATGATGCCATTGAACATTGAAACGAAGTATGAAATGTAAGAACATAGAAAGTTAATGGAATAAATACGAGATGATAAAGTCTGAGTCTCGGACTCAAAACTATGTTTGGCTGTTTGATAAAGTCTGAGTCTCGGGCTCAAGACTATGTTCGGTTGTTTGAAAATAGGGCGTTGCATGGTCGAATAGACTTGAGATAATTGTGATAATCTTCCGTGCACGGAACATTCCCTCCGAATGGGCTGCACCGGGGCACCGGGACCGTTCGGCCTAGGAGGGATATAATCTTTGATATGCGCACATCCGTAAGACAATTAGCAACCGCTTAGCGAGATGTGAAAAGCCACAAATAATGGCATACACGTGGTATGTTTCGATTGTTTGGGATAGCAATCCAACCCATGAAATGCCGGGCAATCCAAATTCGAGAAAGAAAGAAAAGAAAGAGAGAAAAGAAAGAAAAAAAAAAGAAAGAAAAGAAAAAGAGAAACGCCTTTAGTCTATTTTGGCGCGAACACGCCAACGACCATTTCATATAGTTAAGGAATGATGGGTTGAAAGTGCAGGCACGTATGTGTCCCGTACACATAGATCATGCTTAGAAATGCACTTATAACATGACATGGAAAGAATGTTGCATATTCACCTTGCGTCAGTGCAAGGGCGAATGCGTCTATGTTGGTAAGAAGTCGTGCCACGAAACAAACACGAGATTGCTTGCCTGCTTGCGTATTCAATCCAATAACATGCTTGCCATGATAACATGCTTTACACTTTCAAATATGTCATGAAATCGACCCTAAGGAGAATATAGCAAGATCATAAGCTAAGTTGCAAGATTGAACATAAATACTAAATTGTCGGTTTAGAAAGTTGGTCTTTTCGTCAGTACATGCGAGGACGAACGTACTGATCTCCCACCAGCTTTCATGCAGGGTGCAGGGAATGGATTGCTCGCGATGAAGCTTCGCTTGATCGCGTAGAGGCATGGAATGCCGTAGCGTTTGAAGCATGCGATCGCATTGACGCTCGGACTTGCAACAGGATTGATGCGGCCGAGATATAGAAGGCATGATGTATGGAACGGTGAAATCCTTTGTGGGCAAGAGAGAACCTGAGTGTTGTAGCCAACCTGACAAATTTTAGTTGGGCTATTCAAAGCCTTTGTAATCTCAGTTCGAATATCAATAAAGAGAATTATTTCGTATACTTTGTTTTTCTTTCGTTGTTAATATCAACTCAAAGATAACCATTTGAGAACTTGTCATCTTGCCTTGCACGAGCGCAACTCCAGGCTCGTGCAGCATCACGCCGCCTGCGAGGACGATGATTCGGGTGATTCCGGGTCGGGGCGTGACAGGCCTGAGGAGGAGGAGGAGGCTGGCGGGGAGGAGAAGGGAGGGGGCGGTGAGTAGAGGGGCTGGCCTGCGGTGAGGAGGAGGCCGACGGGGAGGAGGGGGGCTGGCCGGCAGGGAGGAGGAGGATGGGGGCTAGCCGGCGGGGGGAAGAAGGGAGGGAGGCGGGGAGGAGGTGGGTTGGCCTGGGGAGGAGGAGGAGGCTGGCGGGGAGGAGAAGGGAGGCGGCGGGGAGGAGGGGGGCTGGCCGACAGGGAGGAGGAGGGGGGCTAGCCGTCGGGAAGGAGGGGGGTGGGGAGGAGGAGGCCGACGACGAGAAGGAGGGAGGGGGGGTGGGGAGGAGGAGGCCGACGGGGAGAAGGAGGGAGGGGGGAGGGGAGGAGGGTGCTGGCCTAGGGGGGAGGAGGAGGCTGGCGGGGAGGAGGAGGGAGGGGCGGTGAGGAGGGGGGCTGGCTGGCGGGGAGGAGGAGGGGGGCGCGGGGAGGAGAAGGGCTGGCCGGAAGGAGGAGGGGGGCTGGCCGGCGGTAGGGGAGGTTAGGAAAAGGGGGGGCGCTGGTGGGGGAGGGGGGGGTAGTTTAGATTTTTTTTTTTTTTTTTAAAATGGACTTGACGGCCATTTCTAACGGTCAACAGGTGGTAGGGGACTTTTTGCTCGCGCGGGGAATCTAAGGAGGGGCAAAATGCTAAAATTTTCTAATAGGTCTTTCTACGCAAAAGGTGTAGATCTAACGAGGGATTTTTTTACAATTTACCCTATATAGAAAGTAAAATTTATAAGTCCGAAAAAGTAGAGTACATTGCTCCCCCTCCCCCTCTTACGCTGTGTTTGGGAACTTTTGTGGAGAGGGAAAGAAAAATTTGAGGGAAAGGAAAATGGAGGAGGGTGAAATAAAGGTAAAGTTAATTTTTCCTTCCTTTGTTTGGATGGACAAAAAGTAGGGGAAGAAAAAGTTTAAAAATAATTTTTTATTTGTTTAGGGATAGAGATATAATTACTATTTAGTCCTTGGTATTCTCAAATGATAATTTATTATTACCTTTATGAGGGGTGATGGAGTAAATTTACTCAAATTCCTCTCATCTCTCTCCATTTTTCTCCCACTTTTGGGAGAAATTTTTTTACTGGGACCCACCTACTTTTTTTTCCTCAAATTTTTCTCTCCCATTTTTCCTCCTCCTTTCCAAACAACATCACTTTTAATTCTCCACTCACTTTTCCCTCAACTTCTTCCTTCCTCCCATTTTTTCCCCTTTCCAAACAGTACCTTACACTCCAAAAATGTACATTCTTGCTCACATCAAACCCAATTTAACTCGAGTACATAATATTTATTTGCTTCCTTTATTTACACGTAAGCTTGTTCTAATTAGCGGGTTGGCTAGCTGGACAACTCATTTCTTTCTAAGAGCATCTTCAACCCTATTGTCTTGTTTTGTGTTGTGATTTCTACGTGGCATGAGACACAAGACAATGTCTTTTCTATGTGGCAAAATAATATTCACACAAGACAATGAGATAAAAAAGTGTTCTCAAATGCAAAAGTATTGGGAAGACAATAAAAAAAATATTTTTTCCAACTTCCAAGGCAACTCCTCCACTTTTTCATTTTTTTATAAATATTTATATTCATAATTGATGATGTGGAGACAAAGTCATTGTGAAGTACATTGTCTAGATCTAGACAACCAACTTCACATTGTCCTTGCCATGTCATTGTCATGTCAACTTCATAATTTATTCTACATTTGTATTGGAGAATAATTTTTAAAATAAAAATTTGTTATTCATATGTGGCAATCATTTTTTCTAAACTCATTATAGGGTTGGAGATGCTCTTAGCTTGTCATTCTTCAGGATCAGACTTTTCTCATCATTTTGGATTAGTTGGACCCACTCGGGATCATCCCTGGCCAACAGCATGTCAGGCATGTCCTCTATCTCAGCTTCCTCCTCCACCCATGTCATGTCCTCAACATTTGTTGTATCAACATGGTCTCACCAGGCAGTGGAGATGCGAAGATGGGACCATCTCACTCTCTGCCATAGGAGGCTTCTCCAGGAGGGGGAAACCAATCTGGAGTCTAGATCGTCTAGACATCTGTCCTCCTCCCGAACCACAGAAGATTCCAGTATACCTGTCAATTGGGCCGGGCCCTAGCCCAGCCCAGTACGACACAGCCCGAAAATTTGGCCCATGCGTCGGTCTGGTCCGATCGTGGTTAATGCCGACTAGATTCCACAAGGTTGCGCACAAATCAATTTCACAAACTTCTCTCAATTTCTTCACCAGATGCTAACTCGAGACTCGAGCCCCTTGGGTACACCGCGTCCCGTGGGGATAGGCTGGTTCATACCCCCTAGGCGTTGCTCGTCGGGAGAGAAACTTTGATGCAGTCGGCTGTATCAAAGTTTTGATACAGCCGGTGCATGACAAGTGGACCCCACTATAAAAATTTTACATGCACAAATTACGAAAAGAGAGGAGGGCCCACTTGTCATGCACCGGCTGCTGCATCAAAGTTTTTTCCGCTCGTCGGGCACGGTTCAAATCTTGTGGAGATGGACACGGTTCAAATCTCCCATAGACGTTGCTCGTCAGCCCGTTGGGTACACCGGTGGTCCCTGACGTTTAAAAGATGATTGTAATTATACAAAGTATTTGAGAAGAAGAACGAACATGAATGTCCAAATTTGTCACGTGTCAATCAAGATCCGGCCGGTCCGAAGCCCACTGTGCTATGGGTAACCTGCCGGGTTGGGCTGAGATTTTTCACCCTTAGTCTGGCCCAGCCGGTCCGAAGCCCACCGTGCCTTGGGTAACCTGCCGGGTTGGGCTGAGATTTTTCACCCTTAGTCTGGCCCGACCGACCCATTACAGTTCATGGGCCCAGGAGGTCCAGGTCCGGGCCCGACCAGGCCCACCCAAATTTTGTGTCGGAGCCAGACTGGCCCACTTGACGGCTCCAGGTCCCAACAATATATATATATATATATATATATATATATATATATATATATATATATATATATATATATATATATATATATGGGAGCAGATCAAAAGTATATATATATATATATATATATATATATATATATATATATATATATATATATATATATATATATACTTTTGATCTGCTCCCATATATATATATATATATATATATATATATATATATATATATATATATATATATATATATATATGGGAGCGGATCAACTTTGATCTGCTCCCATATATATATATATATATATATATATATATATATATATATATATATATATATATATATATATATATATATATATATATATATATGGGAGCGGATCAAAAGTATATATATATATATATATATATATATATATATATATATATATATATATATATATATATATATATATATATATATATATATATATATAATATATATATTGTAAGCCCCTGTTTTTCAATTTAGTTTTATTAGTGCTAATTAATTTTTAATGCTAATGTTGGCCTTAAAATATTTTATTAGAATTTTTAGGAATTTTTTATAATTTTTAAATGAGTTTTATATATAAAAATATCACTTTGCAAATTATTTGAAATTAATTAAA
Organism: Iris pallida; assembly: GCA_029216955.1. Taxonomy (NCBI): domain Eukaryota; kingdom Viridiplantae; phylum Streptophyta; class Magnoliopsida; order Asparagales; family Iridaceae; genus Iris; species Iris pallida. Next base: position 9,099,289 of record JANAVB010015000.1, read on the forward strand.
TAGGTTTTGCAATTTTCTGAAATGATTTTATATCAGTTTGAAATAAATTATTTGTTCTTAATTGAGGAATGCAAATAATATTTTGCATTTTAATACTGAAAAACCCCTTTTGTAATTTCCAAATCTCTAGGGGCCCTAGTGCAAATTACCAAACCCCCCCGACCAACTCACTCTCTCTCCTCCAGCTCTCACCCACCCCCGTTGACCCACTCAGCTGCCCGACCGACACAACCGCCCTGCCCCCGCCTTTCCCGGCTGCCCCCACCGCCTCCAAAGCCCCTATAAATATCCTCCTCTCTTCCCCCGACCTAGCTACCACCTCCACGACCACCGACGACCGCCACAGCCTCCCGCTCCTCCACAAAACCCTAGATCTAACCCTAGCTCCGGCAAGGCCCCCAGCGCCGCCCCTACGCCGAGCACCACCGCCCGCAACAACCACCGATAGGTTCGCCGCGCTGAGCCGCGCCCAGCGCCACTGGAGCGCCATTGGAGCACCCCGACCCCGACGCCTCCTCCGCCGTCCCCGACCTTCGAATCACCCTTCAACTCGCCGGACACGTGAGTGTCAGTGTTCCCCTGTGTCGTGCGTGTCTCGTGTTGGGTCGGAAGTGTTCGCCGTGTCCTGGCGAATACTTTGATAGAACTGGACACGCGAGATTGAACTCGTGCGTGTCGTGCAGGCCTAGGACACGAGGATACCTGTGTCCTTAACTGTCAGGACACAGGATGGTTTTTATATTTTTTTTATGATTAATTCACTTGTTACTAAATAAAATAAACCCAACCCTATTCCTAACAAACGGGCCAACTGGCCCACTGGCCAGCGCGAAGTAATTAAAACCCCCCCCCGCTCTGTTAGCCCGAGTTCGAGCCCCCCTGCTGTCTTTCCTTTTCTTTTTCTTTTCTTTTTCCTTTTTCTTTTTTCTTTTCCTTTTTCTTTTCTTTTGTTATTTATGTATATTTATATATATATGTATATACATATATTTGTATATATATATATATATAATTATATATACTGTATTTTTGTATATATACTTACTGTTTTTCTTATGTATATATGTATATATACTTTATTCTCTTGTACTTTATTATTCTATGTATATATATATATATATATATATATATATATATATATATATATATATATATATATATATATATATATATATATATATATATATTTATGTATATATATTTTCTTGTGTATATATATATATTACTATATATATATATACTATTATATGTATATGTATACATTATTTTGTATATATATATATATATATATATATATATATATATATATATATATATATATATATATATATATATATTATATAGTTGAGTATTTTCTTATATGTATGTATATATACATATATTTGTATATATATATATATAATATAGTTGAGCATTTTCCTATATATATAAATATCCCTATATTTATATATATATATATATATATTATTTCCTATATGTATTTTACTTAGCTTAGTGTAAATTATTTATATAAAATAATGTTCATACTTTTATAGTTACTATGTAAAATTTTACCTTATTAAAATATTAATATTTATTTTGCATTTCTACTACTTAGTATTTTCTGTATATTTAAATTACTGCAACCATTTGGTGTCCAAGCCTAGCATGGGTATTTGGGCCCAAATGTGTTTTCACACATTCAAGACCTGTACAAGTCATGTTGGACTTGATTCATGGCCTTGGGTCCTGTATTTGAACTTTGGTTCAAATTATATACATGGACAAAATACGCAGATAATTAATTATTGTGTGCAATGCTGTTTTTGATTTTCTAAAAATACTTAAAGTACTGCTAAAATTATGGAAAAATTATTTTTAGATACTATGTTAAGTTAGCTAATTTAGTATAATTTTTGTAGTATTTAATTTACTGTTTTGCCCCTAGTTTGACATATGAAACCAAAACTCATTTTCTGTATACTTAGGAAAACTGATTTTTATAAAATATTTGTACTGGTTAATAAATTCCAGAAAAATTATAATAAATTTCTATAGTTAGCAAGGATCGTTTTGGTACTTTGTTTTATGCAAAACTAGGCTTTTTGTCTATCTCTAAAATTGTTAGAACATAATAATCTTTTGATTTATTTATTGATTAATTACGACTTGTAGCTTTTTGTGTTATTTGGAGTTTTAGTCGTGTTGAACCCCATCCCTCACTAGTGTAAAGACCTTAGAAAGTTAGTTAACATAGTGTGTCACCCCACATTGGTCTCCTATGCCAAGTCATCATTTTGGCTAGGTGCCCAATCACAAGTCGTGTTTCACCAAATTAGTGTCCTAGTATTTTAGCTTAGTGTAAAACTAAGTTATTGTATTTACTTCTACAGTGACGAGTTACCGGGCATCCATAGCACATTTATCGTAGCTTGTTTTACTTTGCTAGAGGCAAGTACTTTCTACGAACTTTACATATTGTCACATAAAATGAACTGCAAACCCCACCATGTTAAATGCTGATCCTTGGGGTAGCAAGTTAGATCTCTACATGTTGTACTTACAGTTACCACCATGCTTAGAACAGTCTTGATGTATCTCTCACATGATTAGAATATGGGTTATGGGAAAACTGATAGTAGAGTACGTGATCATACCCCCCCTCTTCAGTACCGAGCAAAGTTTCATTTTATGTGATACTGCGCCGTAGGCCTTACTCTCCAAGCTGTATTTGTACATGTGTACATATATCGCCTTTACACTTGTACGAAAGTACATTTTATTTACATGTGCCTCAGTACATTGTACACCTATTGACCGATCACGTACCTGCTACAGTTTTAAATATTACATATACATCTGTCTCTATGACATATGTGTCCTTGCCATGATAGACTATGTGATGCCATGCTTTCCAGTTATTCCTTTCATGTTCATTTCCATGTTTCATATGCTAGTTTGCTAGATTTAGTACTTGCTCCCGTCCTGACAGGATAACGTTGTAGGTATACTTACTGAGGAGGAGTTGCTCTGTGATTCGTATTATGGAGTTACTACCGAGGACCCGGCTCTGCTTTACGAGGATGTTCCTGCGGGGAACCTCGCCTAGTTGTCTTTTGTTTACTTAGACTTTTGAGAGTAGACATGTATTAGACTATATCATTTTGTAACTGGACATGTATCCAGTTTTATATTTCAGTTTACTTGTACTTGGATATTTTACTATATACGACGACTTTTGTGTTTGGAGCATTTATGATTCTTCTTCACTTATAGAACTGTTAGCACATTTCGTCTTATCTTGATATCTCTAGAACAGCTTACTGCGCTTTATCTTAAGCGTAGGCTGGACATAGCTCGGCCCGGCCCAACAATTTGGGTAACGGGTCGTGACATATTTTTTTGGTGGCCCATGCAGGTCCTGACTAAACTGTTTGGTTACGTTATTGTACCAAGCATACCTGCAATTAGGAACTTAAGGTAATTAGACAACATTAGGAAAGACGCTTAGAACACTTAGAGGAATGCTAGGATTGCAACATAGAAAATGCATCACATGTTTGCTATTATAATTAGATTTTTCTTGCATATGATTGCTTACTTTAAATAAGTCCTTATAAGTCTTTTTATGTGTAATTTAGATGGTGCTTACTCGTTCATCCCAGTATGTTACCCCCGAGAATGGGGCCCTTCATATCCAGTCAGCTGACCAGTTGACTGATACACCTCCACCTACCACATTCCCCCACTCCACAGATCCACAGATCCAGATACCACCTTCCACATCCCAGTCCCAGCAGGCCCCGATACTTCCACCACCCCCTATCACTATACCCACCCAGGCTTCCATCACACTCGACGGAAACCAGCTGCTCACACTGATCCAGGGGTTCCTAACAACCCATCAGGAGCAGACTACCCTACTCCGCCAGAGCATGGAGCGTTCTGAGGGACGTCCCGTGGTCCCACCACCTGTAGAGCCACGGCAGAAAGCGGGGACGGTCAAGGACTTCATGGGTCTGAATCCCAAGGTGTTCTCAGGGACTGAGGGCATAGTAGTAGCTGATGACTGGCTAGATTCGGTAGAGAGGAAGCTTCTGGGAGTTAGGATGCCGGATGACCTTCAGGTCGAGGCAGCAGGATTTCTGCTGATAGACTTAGCAGGAGTCTGGTTCAGGAATGAGCCGTTGTTTGCGAGAGGTAGAGCCACCTGGGACCAGTTCAAGACCCAGTTCAAGAAGAAATTCTTCTCGACCACTGCTAGAGTAGCCATGGGGCTACGATTCCAGAACATCCAGCAGGAGAACCGTTCTGTTGATGACTATGCGGGAGAGTTTAGTCGCCTGAGCCGTTTTGCTCCTAGTCTGGTTGCTGATCCAGAGGAGATGACCCGTAGGTTTTGCCATGGTCTAGTTCCAGACATCGGCATTCTTATAGTGGCGAACGGTACGACTGACTACTACCAGAGCCTAGAGTTGGCCCGGAGCATCGAGGAGCGTCTTCTGTCTAGCAAGAGGCCGGCTTCTGTACATCATGAGGGACCGTCCAAGCGTCAGGCTTTCCAGCAGAGAGCGCCGACGCCGCCCCAGCAGACTTACCATCCCCCTACACCACATCATCAGACCCAGCCAGTTAGAGCCCCGGGACCCCGACATCAGCAGCAGCAGCAGAAGGGAGCTATATGTTCTTTCTGCGGAAGACCAGGGCATGAATTCGTCGTCTGCAGGAAGAGGTTAGGGCAGTGTTTAGCTTGTGGGTCTGCCATCCATCAGATTCGGGACTGCCCAGTAGCCAAGGGACCCCAGGGGAAGACTTATAGCCTAGTCCTTGAGCCGGAGCCGGAACAGGTTTCGGGAGGTTAGTTTTGATCGTAGCCTTAGTCATTTGTTGCATTGCGTGCTATGTTAGAATATTGTCGGGTCTTCAATCCTTGTGAATTTCGAGGACGAAATTTTTCAAGGAGGAAAGACTTGTAAGCCCCTGTTTTTCAATTTTAGTTTTATTAGTGCTAATTAATTTTTAATGCTAATGTTAGCCTTAAAATATTTTATTAGAATTTTTAGGAATTTTCTATAATTTTTAAATGAGTTTTATATATAAAAAATACCACTTTGCAAATTATTTGAAATTAATTAAATAGGTTTTGCAATTTTCTGAAATGATTTTATATCAGTTTGTAATAAATTATTTGTTCTTAATTGAGGAATGCAAATAATATTTTGCATTTTAATACTGAAAAATCCCTTTTGTAATTTTCTAATCTCTAGGGGCCCTAGTGCAAATTACCAAACCCCCCCGACCAACTCACTCTCTCTCCTCCAGCTCTCACCCACCCCCGTTGACCCACTCGGCTGCCCGACCGACACAACCGCCCTGCCCCCGTCTTTTCCGGCTGCCCCCACCGCCTCCAAAGCCCCTATAAATATCCCCCTCTCTCCCCCCGACCTAGCTACCACCTCCACGACCACCGACGATCGCCACAGCCCCCCGCTCCTCCATAAAACCCTAGATCTAACCCTAGCTCCGGCAAGGCCCCCAGTGCCGCCCCTACGCCGAGCACCACCGCCCGCAACCACCACCGATAGGTTCGCCGTGCTGAGCCGCGCCCAGCGCCACTGGAGCGCCACGACCCCGACGCTTCCTCCGCCGTCCCCGACCTTCGAATCACCCTTCAACTCGCCGGACACGTGAGTGTCAGTGTTCCCCTGTGTCGTGCGTGTCTCGTGTTGGGTCGGAAGTGTTCGCCGTGTCCTGGCGAATACTTTGATAGAACTGGACACGCGATATTGAACTCGTGCGTGTCGTGCAGGCCTAGGACACGAGGATACCTGTGTCCTTAACTGTCAGGACACAGGATGGTTTTTATATTTTTTTTATGATTAATTCACTTGTTACTAAATAAAATAAACCCAACCCTATTCCTAACAAATGGGCCAACTGGCCCACTGGCCAGCGCGCAGTAATTAAAACCCCCCCCGCTCTGTTAGCCCGAGTTCGAGCCCCCCCCCTGCTGTCTTTCCTTTTCTTTTTCTTTTCTTTTTTCCTTTTTCTTTTCTTTTGTTATTTATGTATATTTATATATATATGTATATACATATATTTGTATATATATATATATAATTATATATACTGTATTTTTGTATATATACTTACTGTTTTTCTTATGTATATATGTATATATACTTTATTCTCTTGTACTTTATTATTCTAGGTATATATATATATATATATATATATATATATATATATATATATATATATATATATATATATATATATATATATATATATATATGTATTATGTATACATATATATTATGTATATATATTTCCTTGTGTATATATATATATTACTATATATATATATACTATTATATGTATATGTATACATTATTTTGTATATATATATATATATATATATATATATATATATATATATATATATATATATATATATATATATATATATATATATATATATATATTATATAGTTGAGTATTTTCTTATATGTATGTATATATACATATATTTGTATATATATATATAATATATAGTTGAGCATTTTCCTATATATATAAATATCCCTATATTTATATATATATATATATTATTTCCTATATGTATTTTACTTAGCTTAGTGTAAATTATTTATATAAAATAATGTTCATACTTTTATAGTTACTATGTAAAACTTTACCTTATTAAAATATTAATATTTATTTTTGCATTTCTACCACTTAGTATTTTCTGTATATTTAAATTACTGCAACCATTTGGTGTCCAAGCCTAGCATGGATATTTGGGCCCAAATGTGTTTTCACACATTCAAGACCTGTACAAGTCATGTTGGACTTGATTCATGGCCTTGGGTCCTGTATTTGAACTTTGGTTCAAATTATATACATGGACAAAATACGCAGATAATTAATTATTGTGTGCAATGCTGTTTTTGATTTTCTAAAAATACTTAAAGTACTGCTAAAATTATGGAAAAATTGTTTTTAGATACTATGTTAAGTTAGCTAATTTAGTATAATTTTTGTAGTATTTAATTTACTGTTTTGCCCCTAGTTTGGCATATGAAACCAAAACTCATTTTCTGTATACTTAGGAAAACTGATTTTTATAAAATATTTGTACTGGTTAATAAATTCCAGAAAAATTATAATAAATTTCTATAGTTAGCAAGGATCGTTTTGGTACTTTGTTTTATGCAAAACTAGGCTTTTTGTCTATCTCTAAAATTGTTAGAACATAATAATCTTTTGATTTATTTATTGATTAATTACGACTTGTAGCTTTTTGTGTTATTTGGAGTTTTAGTCGTGTTGAACCCCATCCCTCACTAGTGTAAAGACCCTAGAAAGTTAGTTAACATAGTGTGTCACCCCACATTGGTCTCCTATGCCAAGTCATCATTTTGGCTAGGTGCCCAATCACAAGTCGTGTTTCACCAAATTAGTGTCCTAGTATTTTAGCTTAGTGTAAAACTAAGTTATTGTATTTACTTCTACAGTGACGAGTTACCGGGCATCCATAGCACATTTATCGCAGCTTGTTTTACTTTGCTAGAGGCAAGTACTTTCTACGAACTTTACATATTGTCACATAAAATAAACTGCAAACCCTACCATGTTAAATGCTGATCCTTGGGGGAGCAAGTTAGATCTCTACATGTTGTACTTACAGTTACCACCATGCTTAGAACAGTCTTGATGTATCTCTCACATGATTAGAATATGGGTTATGGGGAAACTGATAGTAGAGTACGTGATCATACCCCCCCTCTTCAGTACCGAGCAAAGTTTCATTTTATGTGATACTGCGCCGTAGGCCTTACTCTCCAAGCTGTATTTGTACGTGTGTACATATATCGCCTTTACACTTGTACGGAAGTACATTTTATTTACATGTGCCTCAGTACATTGTACACCTATTGACCGATCACGTACCTGCTATAGTTTTAAACATTACATATACATCTGTCTCTATGACATATGTGTCCTTGCCATGATAGACTATGTGATGCCATGCTTTCCAGTTATTCCTCTCATGTTCATTTCCATGTTTTATATGCTAGTTTGCTAGATTTAGTACTTGCTCCCGTCCTGACAGGATAACGTTGTAGGTATACTTACTGAGGAGGAGTTGCTTTGTGATTCGTATTATGGAGTTACTACCGAGGACCCGGCACTGCTTTACGAGGATGTTCCTGCGGGGAACCTCGCCTAGTTGTCTTTTGTTTACTTAGACTTTTGAGAGTAGACATGTATTAGGCTATATCATTTTGTAACTGGACATGTATCCAGTTTTACATTTCAGTTTACTTGTACTTGGATATTTTACTATATACGACGACTTTTGTGTTTGGAGCATTTATGATTCTTTTTCACTTATAGAACTGTTAGCACATTTCGTCTTATCTTGATATCTCTAGAACAGCTTACTGCGCTTTATCTTAAGCGTAGGCTGGACATGGCTCGGCCCGGCCCGGTCCAACAATTTGGGTAACGGGTCGTGACATATATATATATATATATATATATATATATATATATATATATATATATATATATATATATATATATGTCACGACATATATATATATATATATATATATATATATATATATATATATATATATATATATATATATATATATATATATGTCACGACATATATATATATATGTCACGACATATATATATATATATATATATATATATATATATATATATATATATATATATATATATATATATATATATATATATATATATATATATATATATATGGGAGCGGATCAAAAGTCCCCTTAGAAAACCCCCTAAACCCCCCCTCCCCCCCCACTCTCAATGTTAATGTTAATATTAATGTTAATATTAATATTAATTTTATTTTTATATTAATGTTAACGTTAATATTAATGTTAATATTAATTTTAATGTTAAGTTTAATGTTAATTTTAGTATTTAATGTTAATATTAACATTAACATTAACATTAACATTAACATTAACATTAACATTAACATTAACATTACGGATGAGAGTGAGGGAGTTTTTAGGGGATTTCTAAGGAGGACTTTTGATCCGCTTCATATATATATACTAGTCATAACCCTTGCCCATAGGACATGGTTCATTTAAGGTATTCCCCCTCAAAATCTTGGACCCCCAATTTTAAACGAACAATAATAATTTTGAGGCCCCCATCAAAATATTAAATCCCAACCACTGCTGGATGTGAATTTCTTTGGATTCTCCATAAAACCCCACTCTCAATAATGCTCATCCACAACCATTATGAGGCCTCCATCAAAATATTAAATCCCAACCATCAAAATATTAAATCCCCATATTTGGATTTCCCATAAAACCCCACTCCCAATAATGCTCTTCCCCATAAAAGCCCACTCCCAATAATGCTCTTTCCCATAAAACCCCACAACCGTTGATTCACCAAGATTAAATCCCAACCACTCTTTATCTTGGCACAGTCAGCCCTAAGATTCAAAAACCTTTGTGTTTTGTAATATATATATATATATATATATATATATATATATATATATATATATATATATATATATATATATATATATTTGAAAGAAGGTAATTGTGGTGAACGCTCCCACCAGGAATCGATTTCCTAACCACTCGGGCCGCATGCATCTCTCTTAACCACTAGGTTAGAGATCATCTACGTGTGTGTGTGTCTATATATATATATACACACACGGATTAAAAGTTTCGTGGGGAGAGCCTCGCCACCCTGTACCTTCGGATCGGGACCTACATGGGGTGCGCATACTTCCTTGTTTTATTTTTACTGTAGATAAGACAAAGAAGAGACGACTCCTTTGCCCACTCACTTATCTATTTTGTCTTCTTGTCATTTCCTTCCCAATTCCACATAGGTTAATTAATATTTAGTTTCCGTATTTTATACGAGCTTAGAGTTTAAGTTTGATATATCAAATTTTGAATTTTGAATTTTTTTTGTTATACCCTTTTTTCTAGTATGTGTTGGTTGTTGCACCACATCGGACCCATCCGTCCCTCCCTCCAATGAAACGACAATACTTGGTCCGCGGGTCAAAACTGTAATCCAAGCCTGCAGACAACGCAACACTGTCGCTAAAAGAAATGGTAGAAGAAATGGTTGCATCAGCCGTGATTCCTCACTGTTAATATTAAACGATATGAGTCTATGACTAGGACACGTATTCCCTACTTCCTCCTTTTTGCAATACACCATCAACATGTACACAAGAGAATGTGGTTTGTTAGAACATCATTAGTAAGGCTCATCCCATTCTCTAGATTCTAGATTTAGAATGTAGGAACTCATTTTGGTTCCATCTTATCCATAGGTGCTAAGGGTTGGGCCTCCCAATTTCTAGATTCTAGATTGTAGGAACTCATTTTGGAGAATAGTAAGTCCCAATTTGGAGCCTAATTTTCTAAATTCATACTTTACATTATTTTTTGCTCACATAAATTTTTGACCATACAATATTTGGGACCGGAGTTCACTGTATCATTTTCTACTATTCTCATATAAATTCAACCCATTATATATTTACCTTTTGTTTGAATTTCTGGGTCCCAAATTGTATTTGAGAGTTTCAACTATTAATGATGCTATGAGAAGTACCTGTAGAAGTGATGAGAAGGATATGTACACGACTGTTAGTCCCGTGGCACAATTTTCGATTGAAAATTGAAAAAATGAAACGATTGTAAAAACAATGTTTCTAGCAACACTTCAAAGAAGGTGCTTGACAGAGATCCTTGGAGGATTCTGGATAACAAAAATCTAAAAAAAATTCGTTATAGCAGCAAACGAAAGTAGTACTTCCAAAAAGAAGTATCCAATCGAATTGCTAGCAGCAACACCGATGACAGGCGAATGGTGGAAGAACAATCTACTGGGGTGAATGATCACCGTTGCTCAAAGCTTAATTTGCCCCACACGAACAGCTTCTAGGAACCAGCAAGTTCGACGGAGAACTTTGGAACACTCCGCTCTTCTGACTCCTCGGATGGCAGCGGACTCCGGTACAAAGTAACACTAGGGCAACGCTTCTCTTTTCTCTCAAAGTCTGTAAAAATTCGTAAGAAATTCTGAACACTTGTCTTGTTCTTATCTATGTGCACTGTGAGAGAGAAGAGACCTTATATAGGCCCGCGCTGCAACTGTCTAGTTAGCAGAACGTTTGGGACGTAGGAAAAATCATTTTGAACGTGCTGTAACCGCTCAGATCATGTACAGACACGATCTGAGTCAACTGGCGCACATCGCGCCACTTGCGCCACCCGCGCCACTTGCGCACCGCGCGCACATCGCCACTAGCGCCACCTGCGCAACCAGTGCCAACCATGCGCCAACAGACAGCGCCCACTGGCGCGCAACTGGGCCGCACAACTGGGCACGCCACTTGGCCGCGCCAATTGGTCAGCGCCAATTGGCCACGCCATTTGGCAGCACGATCGGTTGCGCAAGTGGCTCGCACAACGAGCGCAACTTAAGCGTACTATGCGCCTAGTAACGATGCTGACATGCTAAGTGCAAAGTGCGCTAACAAAATACCACATTACGCCTCATGAGCCAATGAGCCCGAGTCCGAGTCGCTACGGGGCTTAGCTCCAATAGAAATTAATTTCCAAGAGCAAAAAGCATGAATGCTTCATTGTTGATTTGGCCTTTTTTTCTACTAGAAAAATACCTCCACATGGCACACCCATGTGCACCTCCATACCACTTGTGCATCTCTAAACAAGCATAGCTTATATATAGAGATACATTTCTTTTGGCCTAGCTGATATGGGACTAAATTTTTCCAATGCAAAGGCCAAAATCCTAACAATCCCCACATATCTCTATATATGAGTTTGAGTGTTCCCTACAGTAACTGTCCATCATGCATTAGGAGAGATGTTGCTGACGACTTGAATCTTCCCGCGTGGGTCAAACAACAGACTATAATACAAGAATGAACTAAATCTTGAATTTTGTACCATAACTGAAATTCTTTCCACTCATATAATGTAGTTACATGTGCTTCTGGCTGTACATTAAAGATCCCGTGCCAGCCTGGTTTCAGTGTATAATTTTGGGCGTCTACAAGTTTACCCTCAAGAGACGGCCTGATATCTCTTTGCATACACTATAGGTGAGTTCTTTGTTAAAGAGACATGGCATGAAGCGCTTTGCGCTTTCCTTGCGGGACTACGCCGCCATGACATGGCCTAAAGCCGAGGCATTACCTTTACCGGGAACCTCATCATAGTGTCATACTACTGTAGCATGAGGTACTCACCTCTTTGTAGTGCCATACTACCCAGCATGAAGTCTTAGACTCCCTTACGGTGTTATGCCGCAACGACATGGCTTGTAAGGCCGAGGCTTTACCCCTATCCGGGTACATCATCGTGGTGTCATGCCACTGTAACATGAGGAACTCCTTCCCTTTGTAGTGCTGACTACACCCCTCTTTAATTTCAACATACATCATTAGGCTACCTGCCTGTTTGCGGTGCTACGCCGCTGTGACTTGGCTCGTAAAGCCGAGACATTACCCCTTTCAGGAACCTCATGGTGGAGTCACCCCACTGTAGCATGGAGTTTCACTCAATGTAGTGCTACGCTACCATGCTTTTTGTAAAGCACACCAGACATTTACTATGCCTGAGAACTCATTAAGGCATTTAAGCCAACCTTCCCACAGGAACCGTTTTCTGTCGGAAACAATATTAGACAACAGTGGTTGTAGGTCCGTAACCTCTCCATGCCATATAGGACATGTACCCACCGTTCCTGACATTCTTTCAGTTAATGGTCCTCCCTTGAACCAAAAGCTAGATGCCTAGTAGACTTCTCTTTGAACTAATAGCATAAAACTTTATGGTAGGAATACAATAACACAATATCAGAATGCCTTCAAGCCCATTTTACTTGCTGTGTCATCGACCAGCTGGTGCTTGTGGCCCTTGGTGAACGGATCCGCCAGGTTTTCCTGACTCCGAACATCAATCACTGCAAGTACACCTCTCTTGATAAGATCGTGTACTGTCCTGTGCTTCAACCGCACAGTCCTCTTCTTTGCGTTGAAAAGGTCATTTGATGCCACCGCCGTAGTCGCCTGATTGTCGCAGTATATCGGTATCGTCGGTTGTTTGCAGAAACAAAAAGTTTATTCCAAACTTAAAAAAAAATAGTACAAAGTACAATAAATTCTGGGGAAGTACAGCTGTAGGAATCTGATCAGAAGACGATCACTTTATCCCTTGGACTATGTGAACTTGAAGACTGTAGCCTTTGGAGAATGTAGCAGCAATTTTGCAAGAGTTCTTGATCTCTGTGCGTATCTATCTGATGATTTTATAATGATTAGAAACTCTATTTATAGAGTTCAAGAAATAACTGTTTTAGCAGTTATTCTGATGTGCGCGAGGCTGGATTGCGCCAAATTGGGTTGCGCCAACCTCCTGTTGCGCCAACTTTCATTCAGTTGTTAAGTCGTGTACTAACTGTATTTAGACGCATGGCATCATGTGATTGAGATGCGCGTGGTCGTATACAGGATAGTAGATATGTCTTGAGAGATTAGTGGCATGTGCGCCACGTCATCCTGCTTTAGAATGTAAGTTGTCTCAACTTCATCAGGTTGCGCGAGCTTCGGACAACTGCGCCTGATTGAGCCACGCCTAGACACGTGGCAGCTTTTGAGCCAAAGTCATTCAGATTGTGCCTAGGCGCAACTAAAGCCTTTGTCTGGATTGTGCCTAGGCGCAACTTACGAAGTGTACATGACAGCTGTATACCAACTCTCCTTGAGCGGCACAATTCACGGGATTCGAAAAGATCTTCCTCGTTCACTTTGGTGTCAGTTGTCAGTACTGTCAGGTACTGATGGCCATTAAGTGTTAGACGCCACGTAGATTTTGGCGCAATAAGACTGGGCGCAGTCTGATATCAGGCGTAACCTGATCAGTGGCGCAGCTTGTTCTCTGAGCTTTATATCAGTGGCACAACCTGATCTTTGGGGAGCAACTTGATCACTGATTAGTATGTTCAGGGCGCAACTTAATTTTTAGGCCCTACATGACTCCCTTTAAAGTTTTCAAAACTTAAGAACGTTTCAAAGTTTTGAAATACTTTTAATTTATAATTTTTTTTGACTGAGTCAAGTTGCACCAGTCAACAACCGGTCATCATAAAATCTCTTTATCGAAAACACAAAACTTTTTCTTCGTCTTCCCGAGTTTCATTGACGATTTTCGATTTTCCATGAGGAATATGAAGAGTCATTTTGTTGATATATATGTAGTAGTTGATCTTTATGCTTTATTTTTCACTTCTGTTCTTCAATGGCCTCCAAGAAGGAAGAGATGGAGACAAATGCTGACACTACAATCAAGTCCCCTGAAGTGGAACATGATGTTACGCCGTCGACTTACTTATTGGAGGCTGACCCGACATTGAGGGCGGTGAACTTTTTAGACTGTTTCGGTTTAAACCCGACAGTCTTTAATCGCTCGAGTAATGGGCCATCCTCTGAAGTGCACATCGATTCGGAGGGATTCCTTAATCTGATGCGTCGCTCGGGGATACGCAACATGCAGGAATTGGACGCCGCCCTTCGTCAGATCGATGAAGGCAAGAACAAAGATAATGTTTAGGCGTGCCAAAAATTCTATTCTCTTTTCTTGTGTCCTTGTCTGTAGGGGTCCACCCATCTTTATGCAAATGAAATCTAAAATTTGTGATATGTTGTGTGGCTGTGATTTTGAATAGCACACGAGGTCGTGTACCTTTGGCTAATTCTTTGTTTACTGTTTCATTGAGAGACACATGGCAGCCATCACGTGGTCTTAAGTGCCTATTATTTAGTTCTTTCCCAAAATAGGCTCCTAGAATGACGCGCCCATTTTCTTTCTTCAGTATTTTAAAAAGGATAGCCAAAACGAAAGAGCCATTCATTCTTTCTCAAAACAAATGGCTTCTCACAAGGTCCCACTTGCGCCACTCCATTCTGATGTTATTCTTTTGTATGCTGTGTCTTCAAAAATTGGTAAGTCTCGAAGAAGAATCAATGGTATGAATATTCTTCTTTTGCACCACTTTTGAAGATAGGTATTGATCTGCATGTTGTAGACACTGTTGATATACGCTAACTATTTCTGAGAATAGGCGCGCACTGTGATCCAGTACTTAGTCTCAATCATAGGCGCGTATTGTTGACATGTGCCAGTGTGATCAACTTGCACTGTGGAGATATGCGCCTATTGATCGGCGCGCATTTTCGATATGCACCTGTTTGATCAGTATGCAGTGCTGATGTGCTCTACAAACACCATCATGAGTTTCACGTAATATCTGCTTTGCTTCATCACCAGCGAGACACCTCAAGAGTAATCCATAAAAAGTTCTTCGATAGAGTGTTTTAGTAGTATAATTATAATAGAATCGAAGCGATCGACGACGGATACTTGTAGCTTCTTTAGGATCTTCTGGCAAGATATCATGTACTGCAAAATCAATGAAAGGTGCTCTCCAGTCCTCACAAGTGACGTTGACTTCAGTTAGGTTGCTGAATTCAATGTTGTGGTTATTTTCAACACAGAATAGTTTTCTATTAGAGATAACAACCATCTGTTGTGTTTTGACTGGAAATGCCAATACCGCAACTAGGTTAGCTAAGGCATCGGCTTCTGTATTGCATGCGCGACGTACATGTTCGATGAAGAACCCTTTGAATGAAGAAGCTATCTTGGTTGCTGCTTCATGATATGGTACTAGATCTTGATGTCGGATTTCACATGTGCCTCTAACCTGATTAACAATCAGTTTAGAGTCGCCATATACTTCGAGATATTCAATATCCAGTTGTTTGGCTAATTGGAGTCCAATGAGCAAGGCATTGTATTCTGCCACATTGTTAGAGCATGATTCATCTAAAGAATAGGCCCTTTGAATAGTTAATCCATCGGGTGAAACAAGAACAATTCCTACTCCAGCTACAAGGGTACCTCCAGGTCCAATTCTAGAAGCTCCATCAAAGAACAACCTCCAGGTAGAAAATTCTTCTGAGATCATATTTGATTCTAATGTTTCGTCCGAAATCTCATCATAGAGTTTAGATGTCTCAGGGACAGGATGAGCTGCTAAGAAGTCAGCAAATGCTTGGTCTTTCACAAACTTTTGAGGAACATAAACCATATCATATTGTGCTAATAATATGGCCCATGTAGCAAGCTTAGAATTGAGTGTACTTGGCTTCTTCATTAAGACTCGAAGAGGATTGACTCGGGATATGACATGAATAATTTGGCCTATAATGTAATGTCTTGTCTTCTGAACAGCAAACATTAAGGCTAAATATTCCTTCTCTACCGGACTATAATGATGTCAGCTCCAATCATCGTTCGGCTAAGATAGTAGATGGCTTGTTCATGACCTTCCTTGTTCTTTTGAGCCAGCAAAGCTCCTAATGAATGATCCATTGCCCGGACATACATTAAGAAGGGTATTCCTGAGATCGGTGGTACAAGAACCGGTGGACTCATTAAATACCGCTTTATGTCATCAAATGCTCGTTGACATTCTTTCGTCCAAACGAAAGATACACCTTTCTTCATTAATTGAGTAAATGATCTGCAACGTCCAGATAAATTCGAAATGAATCGCCTGATGTACGCAAGTCGACCTTGGAATCCTCGTAGCTATTTTAGGTTTCGTGGAGGATGCATCTCTTGAATGTTTTTGATCTTCTCGGGATCAACGTGTATACCCTTAGAGGTAATGACGAAGCCGAGAAACTTACCACTAGAGACACCCAAGAAAGACTTGGTGGGGTTCATTTTGAGTTGATGCTGGCGCATTAGATTGAAGATAGTTCTTAAATCTTGAATGTGATCTTCTTTCAGACGACTTTTGACAGCAATATCGTCAACATAGCATTCGACAGTCTTTCGCAGATGATCGCAAAAAATAGTACTTATAGCCCGCTGGTAAGTTGCACCTACGTTCTTAAGACCAAAGGGCATGACCGTATAACAATACACACCCTGAGGAGTACGAAATGAAGTATGTTTCTCATCTTCAGGATTCATCTGGATTTGATTATATCCAGAAAACCCATCCATGAAAGAAATTCGTTCGAATCCACATGTATTGTCGATCATGACATCAGTAATTGGGAGAGGGAACTCGTCTTTAGGGCAAGCATCATTGAGATCCCTAAAGTCTATGTATACTCGAACCTTTCTGGTCTTCTTCGGAACTGGTACAACGTTGGCTACCCAGTCATGATGCTGTTCTTCTCTGATAAAACCGCAAGCTATAAGCTTTTTGACTTCATCATCAATTGCATCCATCATTTCAGGCTTGAATCACCGTTGTTGTTGTTTGACCGGCTTGGCATTCGGTAGAATATTAAGCTTGTGAGTTGCAATTTGAGGATCTAATCCTGACATATCTTCGTAACTCTAGGCGAAGACATCAATATATTCACGAATAAGATGAATTAACTCTTGTTTATCATCCTCTGGGAGATTTTTGCTAATGAAGATTGGTCGTGATACACCCTCCTCTCCAATATCGATTTGGATAAGTTGATCTTCAGTAGGTGGTTCTCGTTGTTCGAAACGAAGTTCCCACTGATTGTCCATCTTTTGTGCCCAAGGGTCCACTTCAGGAGCTTCTTCAATGTCATCTTCATCTTCTTCTAAGAATTCGGCAGACACCATGTCAGAAGATACCATCACCCTATGAACATGACCAATATTGGTGTCAGAATTCCATGAAATAGAATCAGAAGAGTTAGATCGTTCTTCTTCATCAGATTCAGAAGGTTCTAGAGTTGGGAGAGGTGAAGCATAACCTAAGCTCCGCTTTGATTTACTGTGGTATTGTTGTAATTTTCCTTTTGGAACAGCAATACGAAGGGGAGTCCTCCTTCCTTTACCATTGTTGAGGCCTGTTCTGAAATCATAGCCCATTTTACGGATGATGGCTTTGGATTATGGACTATAGCGGCATAATTGTAGCCTTCCTGTATCATCTCTATTATCATTATAGAGCACAATTTTTGGTTACTCTCTTTTGTTGAAGAATATAGGCTTTTCATCTTTCTTTCGAGACGGTACTAAGAAGTACGACTCTTGTATTGAATCCAATGATACCACATTTCGCAGAGATGATACGACTTCTATTGTAAGTGGTTTAAAGTTATCTAACATATCCAAATAACACTGAGTATAGTAAAAGACATCAATATAATGCAAAGGAGATGCTTTATTGATTTTTACACCATCATTTACAACAGGAACTTTAGCCTTAGCAGGCTTAGTCAGATTGATGAAAAGAGAGGGAGAAGAAGAACGAGAAGAAGGAGGGAGCTTCTTGCGACGAAGGTCGATTACAAGCGGCTCAGAAGATGTGAGCTCTCTTTGTTTCCGACTATCACCCTTGGGCTGCTTCTCATGGGAAGGAAGATAGATAGTCAGTGGTTTGGAAGACTGAGGACATAAGGTGCGTCCTTTGATGGGATTCACTAGAGTATCATTTGGCACACTCTTTTGTTCTTCATCCGTGTCCATTGCTAGTACTACCTTCATAAATTCTTCCTTGTACATGCGAGAATCGTTGCAGTATGCTTCAACCTGTCACCCTCAGTTTTTAGAAACAGGGGTATTTTTGTCATTTTTTATTTAGAATATTTTTGAAATTATTTATTTATTTATAATATTATTTTGGGGGTTATTTGAGTCGGGTTCGAATTTCAGCACAATCCGACTTGTATCGGGGACCCGGGGTAGTGTTGACTCTAGTGGGACCGACACATTAGTTAGCCATGGCCCACATGATATAAATATTTTAGTTATTGGTTATACTAATTATTATGGATAGGGTTTGGGTAGATTAGAGTTTTTAGAATGACTGAACTAGCCCCGACTTAAACCCTTTCCTAATATTTAATTAAATAGGCTAGTAGGGGTATTTTAGACTTTGTAAATAGGGTGATTCCAAGCCATACTTGGCCGGCCCTAGCTAGGAATGGAGAGAGACTCTTGTCATTCTTTTCCACTTTATTTTCCTCTCTCTAGTTCTTTCCTAAATTTCTATATAGCAATCCCTATCATTTTTCTCCACCAAATCCTTCCATTTTTCCATCCCACCTTCTTCTTTCCTTCTCCATTCAAGCCAAGGAGGAAGCTACCCAAGTTTGGGAGGAGTCGGAGCTCGTTCGTGTCCATTCGGGGTTCCTACGTATCGGTGGCGCATCGAGAAGCTTTTTCTTCGATCCGAATCACCGGGAGGTATAAATCCCTTCTCCTTCTCATTTCTATCATGCATTAGGTTGATTTTGACCCATAGGAATGACCCCATGGTTGTGTCTCCATTTGTGTCCATTTTGTGTCCATTTGGAGACTTGTAGAGGTGTCCTATGTGTAGGATCGTGTCCTAGTGGGAAAAACCCCTATTTGGACACATGTAGATTTATTAGATATTGATTTATTGTTGTTTTAATATTTATTCTCAGATTTATGGGTGTGTAGAGAGGTGTTTTCCTAAGTATCATATTATCAACCTATATATGTATATATATATATATATATATATATATATATATATATATATATGGTGGTATATATATTATTCTATATATATATATATATATATATATATATTATGGCTTTTATATATATGTATATATACTATGATATGTTGGTGTGACATTTTGTGTTTGGATGGGGGGCATGAGGATTTCGGCCAAGGTGGTGGAGTGATATGTGTTGTTGTGTTAGAGTTGAGTTTGTGAATATGTTGTAGGGAAGGTATATGAGAGTATATTAGAGAGGGATGAGTGTAGAGTATAGAGAAGGGATTGTGGACTAGTGAGTGGTGATAGGGGGGGCAGCTGCTAACAACAGCTACAAACAACAGCATGCTGTCCTCAATTTGGCCCCATCTAGACTCCATGACAGCCCCTAAATTAGCCCCCATGTTCAACCAAAATCAGCCACTTAATTGGCCCACATCAGCCCCCACACGGACACCATAAATTAGTCCCATGGCAGCCTGAAAACCTGTCCTTAATGGCCCTTAAATTCAGCCCTTGTTTAGCCTACATTAGCCCCTAAACTCAGCCATAAACCTGTCCTTAACTCAGCCTTGTTCAGCCCCATTGGCAACCCCCTAAATGACAGCCATTGGCCCCTTAATAGCCCAATAAGCCATCCCAAACCTGTCATATCTTAGCCTATTCCAGTCCCCTATACCAGTCCCCAATCCAACCTTAAGGACAGCCCTTAACATCACTTGACAGCCCTTAATAGCAGCAGTATACACAGCCTTGTAGCTGTCCAAAACCCACCCCATATCAGCCTACTAGCAGCCTTATATGGCAGTCCACAACTTGTCCACATTGCTGTCCCTTGAACCACCCATTTCAGCCCCCAGATAGCACCCAAACCCAGCCTTGATAGGTCCCATATCAGCCCCATAGTTCAGCTAACTAGTTCCCCATTTGGACACCCTTAGGAGCAGTCCCAAACATGTCCTATTATAGCTTCAGTCCAACCCTTAGTACACCCCAAAACAGTCCCTATCCCAGCTACATTCAATCCTATAATTCAGTCCTTAACACCCCTCAAACCACAGCCTAATGACCCCTCTATCAGTCCATATTCAGTCCATTGGTAAGCCCCTACAAACCACCACCATAACCCCTTGAAATCAGTCCACTTTAATGCCCTATGTGTGTGTGTGTGTTATGAGTTTGTGTGTGTGTGTGAGAGAGCCTAGTGTGTGGTGCTAGTAGCCTATAGGTGTGAGCATGTGTGTTAGCCTATATGTGACCATATATGAGTGAGTGAGGAGTGAGTGTTGGTGTGTGTAAGTGTTCAGTGAGATGTGAGGATGAGATAAGGGTAAGGTAATGAGGATAGATAACATGTAACCTAAGATGGACTGGATACCTAGAATACCTATATTTCTTGGTAGGTAAATCTTAGATTGGATAGTATCTAGCTACCCTAAGGAGCCTAGGCTAGTATCTTGGGTATTAGCGGGGTTCTTTGTGTTAGACAAGGTATCGGAATTTACCTTGGTAGGGTAATATAGGTTTTACCTAGAAATAGGGTATTTGAGTTTGGAGTCTAAGATATGGTTAGAACTTGGTTCTCTTGGTTGGTAATGATCAAATATAGTGCTCCTAGACTAGTTTTAACTTCGGTTGACCATTTTGACCAAAAGTCAACAAAAGTCAACCGAGAGTCAAACTTAGCCTATAAGTGACTAGATTTGACCGAAACCAAACCAGAGTTGACCAGTTGACTGAAAGTCAACAGTTGGTCAATATTAGACTAGTTTAACCTAGGGTTGACCTAGAGTTGACCAGAGTTGACCAGGGTTGACCAGTTGACCAAAAGTCAACTGTAAGTCAACCTTTGACCCCGTTTGACCTAGTTTGACTTGGATTGACTCCCAGTGACCTGGTATGACCTAGTATGAGTCAGTTTGACCTAGATTGACCTAGTTTGACTTAGACTTGCATTCATGACTTAAATTAGTTTCCTTTTCATTATGAAACCCTGTTTGACTCATATTATCTTATTTTAGGTCTGTGATTACTCTGAGCGTCTGTTCACCTTATCGGCTCAGGACCACAGGCGAGTACATTTACTGATAGTTTTCATTGTCTTGATAACTACTATATCCGATTCAGTTGTAGTGTCTTACTTGATTCTCGACACGATAGTTCACGGACTAGTATACGTCGGATCCTGTCATAAGATGTTATTTCCAGATTTTCCTTGGTATATTGGTGTGTGATATCCATGTTTCATGTACTTATATAGATATTGATTTGAGAGTGGGCTGATCACCTGCTTTTGAATCCGTGTCATGACGTGCCATGTCCGGATCCATGATACTATTCGGGGATGGAAGAATTATTAGGGGTTATGTGATCAAAGCTTCCCTGTCACTATTTTGTTAGCGCCACCCTCACCTCACGTAGGGTGTAGCAGATACCCCATGTCCATGTTATCTAGGTTGGCCGGCATGACCCTTTCAGATTTTCATGTGATTGTCGGGCCAAGTGGATAACCCTACCATGATTCCCTAGCCGATCATATAGCGCTATAATAATTCAAGTCACATTTTTATATTTATTTATCCTAGGAGGCTAAGTTCTGTTCGAGAGAAGGGTTACAACCCCGGTCCTTGTTTGGTTTAAGGGTTGTAACTCGGCTTCCGAATAGTTCCTAAGCAATCCTACATATATATTGTCGTCATATTCAGTACTCACATCTATTATACATTTCCTGCTGATTTTACCCTGTATTTCACATATCTTTGTCTTGTATTTCATTACACTGTCTCTTATAGTATTTGTCAATTCATATGGAACTGCTGTTGGTGTTTGTACTTGCTCATTTTCCTGACAGGATACCGTTGACAATTTTACAGATGATTCAGAGGCTGATTGCCATGGGGACGGGTTAGATGGAGTAGACTTGGACCGTGGCTTGTTAGTAGAGCCACTAGACTTTGCTCACCCTGAGTAGTATAGTTTAGTTAGGTTTGCCTGGCCTGCGAGCCAGCTAGTACTTTTCAGACTGTAGTATTATATTATATTCTGTGATGTTATGTTTAGTTTTGGACTTGTGTGGATTTTAAACTTATTTCCTGCTTTCATCTATCCTATTTTCCTTCCGTGCTATCTACCTTAGTTTTGTTTATGTGATTGAGACTGTATTGCTATGTCACCTCCATTCGGAGTGTATATACTGTACAGGTACCTTTATCTGTTTAGTTGTAGTATTTATAGATGACCTAGACAGCGTTCTACCGCTGATGCTGCGGCGTAGGCTGGACGTAACCACGTACTCGTGTCCCTAATCAGGGTGCGGGTCGTGACACGTTTTTGTGGTGGCCCATGCAGGTCAGAGTCGCAATTAGTGCGATATTGTAATGGTGCTCGACTTAGAGTGCTAATTATGAGCCTGCGACTAGGACGTAGGATCTAGGGTATGATAGGAGTTACTCAATCACATTTTAGGAAAAACTCTGATCTTTTGATTATCATGACAACTCTTCTTGCATTTGAATTCAATTGTCCTCCCTTGATAATATCTTATCATGTGCCATATTGATCTCTTGGGTTCAATTCATCTTCAGGATGACGGTGACTCGTTCTCAGGCAGCAGGGCCTAGTACAGTTCCAGAGAGGTCAGATCCTGTCAGATCCGGGAGGTCTTCCATATTGATAATATCTTATCACCCCCATTTTTTAGAAACAGGGGTATTTTTATCATTTTTCATTTTAGAATATTTTTGAAATTATTTATAATATTATTTTGGGGTTATTTGAGTCGGGTTCGAATTTCAGCTCAATCCGACTTGTATCGGGGACCCGGGGTAGTGTTAACTCTAGTGGGACCCACACATTAGTTAGCCATGGCCCACATGATATAAATATTTTAGTTAGTGGTTAGACTAATTATTATGGATAGAGTTTGGGTAGATTAGAGTTTTTAGAATGACTAAACTAGCCCCGAATTAAACCCTTTCCTAATATTTAATTAAATAGGCTAGTAGGGGTATTTTAGACTTTGTAAATAGGGGGATTCCAAGCCATACTTGGCCGGCCCTAGCTAGGAATGGAGAGAGACTCTTATCATTCTTTTCCACTTCATTTTCCTCTCTCTAGTTCTTTCCCAAATTTCTAGAGAGCAATCCCTATCATTTTCTCCACCAAATCCTTCCATTTTTCTATTCCACCTTCTTCTTTCCTTCTCCATTCAAGCCAAGGAGGAAGCTACCCAAGTTTGGGAGGAGTCAGAGCTCGTTCGTGTCCATTCGGGGTTCCTACGTGTCGGTGGCGCATCAGGAAGCTTTTTCTTCGATCCGAATCACCGGGAGGTATAAATCCCTTCTCCTTCTCATTTCTATCATGTATTAGGTTGATTTTGACCCATAGGAATGACCCCATGGTTGTGTCTCCATTTGTGTCCGTTTCGTGTCCATTTGGAGACTTGTAGAGGTGTCCTATGTGTAGGATCGTGTCCTAGTAGGAAAAACCCCTATTTGGACACATGTAGATTTATTAGATATTGATTTATTGTTGTTTTAATATTTATTCTCAGATTTATGGGTGTGTAGAGAGGTGTTTTCCTAAGTATCATATTGTATCATATTATCAACCTATATATGTATATATATATGGTGGTATATATATTATTCTCTCTCTCTCTCTCTATATATATTATTCTCTCTCTCTCTCTCTCTCTATATATATATATATATATATATATATATATATATATATATATATGTATATATATAGTATGGCTTATATATATATATGTATATATACTATGATATGTTGGTGTGACATTTTGTGTTTGGATGGGGGCATGAGGATTTCGGCCAAGGTGGTGGAGTGATATGTGTTGTTGTGTTAGAGTTGAGTTTGTGAATATGTTGTAGGGAAGGTATATGAGAGTATGTTAGAGAGGGATGAGTGTAGAGTATAGAGAAGGGATTATTGTAACACCCAGTTTTTCAGATGAGGGTATTTTTGAAATTTTGTAATTATATTTATTATTTATTGATATTTATTTCATATTATGATTTTAGTGATTTTTAATTATTTTTAAACTATTTAAAAACTGTTTTAAGTCATGTCTTGTGATTTTGGTGTGCAGCTAGTGAAACCGTAGAGACTGCATGACCTAGAGCCTAACCGTGTCATTAGGATGTTTTAATTATCATTTTTAGTCTAGGGGTAATTTGGTTATTTTGACTTATTTGAATTATTTGGTAATTTATTCAATTGGTGAATTCTAGGTTGACCTTGACTTGTTGAGACCTAGTGGACTAGCCTAGAAGCTAAGCCTAGTTATGACCACTTGGTTAGATTATGAAACCCTAGTTAACCTAAGTTAATGATACTCTAGTCATTAGGATTAAATTGGGGAAATAGAGATAATGAATAGGTTGGTTAATGACTTGTGATTTCATAAACCATGACTTATGGCTTAAAGCCCATAGAGGCCCATAACCCAATTAGTGAAACCAAAACCCTAACCCTAGCATTTATGGTCAGCCACCTAGGGTTCCACACCCCTATTTAATGTCTCTACCACTTAGGGCTAGCCTCCTTTAGGAAATAGCAAAGTTTGGAAATAGAGGTAAAATCCTTTCTTCCCCAATCCATAACTTCTCCATTTCAACTCCTTTTTCCTTCTAATTTCTTGCAATAGATCCTAATCTCTGTGTATTTCCTGACTATGGTGAGAAATTTCAGTGGAGGATCAATTTGGAGGAGTTTGGGTGGCAAGAGAAACACCCCTCTTTGAAGCTTTTTGGGCTTTTTTACACACCTAGGTAATTCCTAATCCTCTCCATAAAATAGTGATTTAATTGCATGAATAGGAAGCCCTAGGAATACCCTAACTACTGGTATAGGTATTGCTAGGTTTCGTATCCAATACGTGTCCGTATCGGACACGTATCAGTGGGCATACTAGGTGTTCGACGAAATGCCACAAAGGATTTATTTTTCGTATTTTTGAATTCTAATTTCATGGATCTCTAGATCTAGGTATGAGTAGCAATGTTTGTGAAGACTGAGTTTATTTTCGTGTCTTTTTTGTGTCGATTTTGGACACGCACACGCACGCAGCAGGCTACGCACAGTGTCCTGCTGCTCGGGCACTGTAGCGGACACGACACGGCGACTCAGGCCCTGAAAATTTGTGGACACGGAGGCCTAGTGACTGACACCATGCACGTAAAATTTCAGAGGACTTCATTGAGTGGTTCGAGAGATTTTCGACCCGCACTGTTTTTCTCACTGTTGCACACACGCACAGACACGCGTCTGATACGCACGGTTTTCTTGGACACGACGCACTTTGGACACAATGCAGACACTTGTGCACCTAGCCCTACTATGGGCGAACCCACGTACACGAGCACGAGGCACGTGTCGTCTTGTGTCGAGAGCACGAGGGCTCGACACGGCTGCACGAGGCCATGTTACACTGTTTTTCCTGACACAGTTATTTTATTAGTTTTGACACGATTGTGTCCACTTCGTGGACACGTGTAGGCTTGTGGGGACACGTGCACATGTGTCTGATGTGTACCAACCATTTAATTGATGTTTTAACATGTTTTTGATTTCGAATTTGTCATTTCCCATTCTTTTTCTGATATTGAACTGAAAGGTTAAATCCTGAATTGATTCATTGTTTAAATCGATTTGTGATGTTTTAAACTGATTTTTCCTTGTTTAAATTCCATGTTTGAAATCCTACACTTGTGTATTAGACCATTACAATGTTGATTGTTGGCTGGTGTGTCACGCTCCAGAACCAGAATACTGGAGAACGGGGGCAGACATAGCCAGCTACGTATATTGAAATGGATTCCATCTCGCTATACGGTCACGGCTGTCTAGATACATGAGGGTTTACTACAAGCCAACAGTCTCCTATGGTCATGAACAAGCCTAGTGTCTCAATCACAAGCAAGTAAGTAAGTGTTACAAGATGTATGATCATTAAATATACAATAATAAGGCGTCCCAAATATTACATATTCAGCTGATCATGAAGCTAGTCGTTACAAAATGTTAGGACTAGCAAGAGTTTAGTCATACATGATCAACCCTAGGATCTGTCAATCATGTTACAGCCCGTAGGCAGACAGTAAGTAGAGTGCAATCGAGCTAAACAGGTGCTCGTCGGCTAAACGCCTCAAAAGAATATTTTTACAATAAAGTGGGAGATCAAAAATAAACCCACTCGTTGCCAGGGTTCCGTCTAGTGGCCACCATCTGGCTGGAAGGTCGGTAGATCCTCTGGAGCTGCTCCGAAATCTGGCCACACAAAACCAGCTGGGTCAGACCCCAGAAAGAGCAAGTGCCACAAAGGAAGCTTCACTTAGGAACTAAAATCAGCAATCAGCACAAGATATAAATAAAAGCAAGGACTGAAAATAAAAAAAATACATCAGGATGATATACGACGAGATAACCATAGAACTATTCAGATAACCAGGTTACAACCCGTAAACCAAACAAGGACCGGGGTTGTAACCCTTCGTCTGAACAGAACTTGGAATTCTCACCATTTATCGGTAAAATAAATACAAGCATTCTGGTCATTCAATAATCTGGAACAGGATCAGGGCAAGACTAGACTGGTTAGACTCCACCCAATTATTTCACGGCCAAGCAAGAATTACGGCTTGATACTTTAACTAACTAGGGTTATCACAGGCCTAGTTACTAACAAGATGCAGTGAGAATCTTCCACAGCCACAAGCCCTACAGTTCATCCAGGTTACCCAGGTCGAAATTAGGGGTTGAATTCAGGTGGGTACACCGTCCAGGAAACGCATGTACCCTTAGGTAGCTTGAAGGGTGCAACACATGACAGTGTGCTGGAAATGTGCCCTACTCGACGGCAGGCTACAGATCCCAAGCGCGCCTAGGTAACGGTATTGCCTGTAGCTGGGAGATCTCTTCATGACTACTGTATTAATCTAGTTATTAGACTTAGTCCATTTTAGTAGGTACTCCTGACCGTGGTACTCAGGAGTCCCCTCCTAGACATGATGCAAGACAGGACTGGATTATTTGTACAAGCAAAATTACCCACGGTGTCCAGGATTAATTATACAGGTCATGTCATGTCAGGTAGCCGTCGCAACAGCTATTCGAGATAATCATGTCAGGTTTATCATATCAAGTGTTCTTGTCAGGAGTGCGCCACGACGGGCCACTATCAGGTCATGTCAGGTTTTCTTGTCAAGAGTGCACCACTACGGGTCACTATCGTGTCATGCTCAATTATCAATTCTAAACATATCAAACAAATCCATGATTATCAAGTTCATGCCAAAAGGCGTAAGGATATAAAATGGACATAAAATATCTTATAAAATATCAATATTCAGGGCTATAGAAGAGCCATGCGGCTAAGGCATATACGGCCATGAATGATCACATGCGGCTGGAAGAGAACAACCCATGCGGCTGAATGGATATGGGTTCATGCGGCCCGAAATCCGAGTTCATGCGGCTCGGAAAGGTCGGTCTCAAGGACGTACGGGCGTGCGGCGTATGCGGCTGCAGGAGCTTATGCGGTCAGGAATGGAGGGGTCTCATGCAAAAGGGAATCAGGGTCTATGCGGCTCGGGATCAGTCAGTCATGCGGCTGAGAGGACTCGAGTCCTCATGCGGCAGCGGAAGACTGCGGTCTATGCGGCTCGCGGGTATTGGAGTTCATGCGGCTCGGGATGGGCGAAGTCCCATGCGGCAGCGGGGAGAAATACCTATGCGGCTGGGAGCAATGGTGCATATGCGGTTCGGGAAGAAGGGCCCCATGCGGCTAGAAGTACAAGAGCCTCATGCGGCCGAACTAAATACTTGCCGCATGAACTTGTCATGCGGTCAAGTCCAGTTGATAGTGTATGCGGTTTCGAAGCTGACTTGCCGCATGAATATTCATGCGGTCAAGTGCTATCATGCGGCTCGGAACTGTGCTTCTTCTCCAGATTTCTGAGAAGAAGTACACCATAAGCCATGGCTTCCAAGCTGCATAACTCTATCATCCGGAGCCCAAATCCGAACTTCCATAGGTCAAAATGGGGTAAAACAAAATTCTCTACACCATGGAACCATCAAAACATACAAATAACAAGATTAAGTAGATCAAAATCCAAGAAATCCGAAAATAAAATAAATTTAGATCTACAAGAATCTAGCCATGGAAAGTGAAAATGCCAAGTTCTAAAGTGCTTTAGAATGTAGTAAGGAAGAGAATGAAGTAATAAAATTGGAGTTCCTCCATGAAGCAAGTTGCACTTGCCTAGACCTCTCTCTCCTCTCTCTCGTAGGTGAAGGAAGTAAATGGGGAAGAAGAAGATGATATGAAGAGAGAGAGAGAGGAGAAGGGGGTAATAAATATGAATGGTGGTGGTAGGTAGGGGTTCATCCATGGGTTCATCATGAACCCAAGCAAAACCAAGCTAGGCCGAACCAACCTAAGGAAATAACCAAGCCAAGCCAAGAAGGAATTAAGCAAGGAAATCATGCAATACAAGAATAGATACGTACACGTATTCCAGAAATACGTAATACGAACCACAGGCATTACAACTCTACCCACCTTAAAAGAATTCCGTCCTCAGAATTTAATCAAGAGGCTAGAGGAGCAATGACAAGCTACATTAATCACATGCAAGCTATAACTAGGTAGACAATCAATCATGCAAGCAAGGAATCGAAGGTATGAGGCATAAGAAAGATATTATACCTCACGAGTCAAACAAGTCGGGATATCGCGATCGGATATCATCCTCACGCTCCCACGTTGACTCCCCCAAAGAGTGATGACCCCAAGCAACTCGGACTAACTTGATAGTCTTGTTCTTGAGGATCTGCTCTCTCCGGTCCAATATAGACACGGGCCTCTCCTCATACGAAAGGTTGGTACCAACAACCAATTCCGAATGATCCAGGATGTGGCTCGGGTCCGGGATATACCGTCGTAATTGGGATACATGGAACACGTCATGCACCTCGCTTAGCGACGGCGGAAGAGCGAGACGATAGGATACATCTCCTACTCGCTCCAGAATATCGAACGGTCCTATATACCTAGGACTAAGCTTTCCCCGTACGCCGAAACGAATGACGCCACGGTTAGGCGAAATCCTCAGGAATACATGATCGCCGACCAAAAACTCTAGAGGACACCGATGAGAATCGGCCAATGGCGCTGGCGATCTTGGGAAACTCTAAGATGATCTCTGACTCGCCTGACCACTTCAACTGTCTGAGCGATCATTTCTGGACCAAGCATCTGCCTCTCTCCAATATCATCCCAGGCTAGCGGGGATCTGCACTTCCTACCATATAGTGCCTCGAACGGTGCCATCTGGATACTGGCCAGAAAATTGTTATTGTACGAGAATTCTACCAGGTGCAAGTGATCTTTCCATGAACCACCGAAGTCAAGTGTACAGGACCGCAACATATCTTCAAGAGTCTGGATCGTGTGTTCTGACTGGCCATCTGTCTGTGGGTGATATGCTGAACTGAACTGGAGATGAGTTCCCAAACTCTCTTGCAAGCTACGCCAAAAGTACGACGTAAATCTGGAATCTCGGTCCGAGGTGATACTGACTGGCACTTCGTACAATCTGACAATCTGCCGGAGATACATCTCTGCTAACTGAGCCGTCGACTGACCAACTCTGAATGGAAGAAAGTGAGCCACTTTCGTGAGCCGATCAACTATAACCCAGATAGCATCTCTACCAGCTGGGGATCTAGGTAATCCAGTCACAAAATCCATGGTCACATGCTCCCACTTCCATTCTGGAATGGGCAAAGGCTGAAGAAGTCCAGCCGGTCTCTGATGTTCAGCCTTGACTTGTTGGCAAACCAAACATCGAGAGACAAACTGAGCTATCTTTTGCTTCATGCCATTCCACCAGAAATGCTGCCGGATATCACGGTACATCTTCGTACTGCCGGAATGGATGGAATACTACGAACTGTGAGCCTCTGCCATGATCTCCTGCCGGATATCTCTGCTGGGTACACAAAGACGCTTCCCATGCCGAAGTGTACCGTCCTCATGAATGCATAACTCTAGTCTTCGTCCTGCTTTACACTCTGTTCTGAGTCGCTGAAGCTTGGAATCTGTTGACTGCGCCATCCGGATCCTCTCGACTATAGTGGACTGAACTTGCATGCTGGCCATCAATACTACACTGGAAGGGAGAACAACTTCTATACCCATCTTCTGAAGATCTGCTAACAGTTCTGGTTGTGCTGTTAGGAAATAAACTCCGGCTCTCCTGCTTAAAGCATCTGCAACAACGTTGGCCTTCCCGGGATGATACTGCAGGTTGACATCATAATCCACAAGAAGCTCCAGCCACCTTCTCTGACGCATGTTAAGATCCTTCTGAGTGAAAATATACTTCAGGCTCTTGTGGTCGGTGAAAATCTCCATCATGTCTCCATACAAGTAGTACCTCCATAACTTAAGTGCAAACACTACTGCTGCCAGCTCCAAGTTATAGGTTGGGTAATTTCTCTCATGATCACGAAGTTGTCATGACGCATAAGCTATTACCTTCCCATGCTGCATCAGAACACATCCTAAACCTCTGCCTGAAGCATCACAGTACACTGAGAATCCTCCGGTCCCATCTGGAAGCGTAAGAATAGGAGCTGTTATCAGGCCTCGCTTCAACTGCTCAAAAGAATTCTGACACTCTGATGTCCAAGCAAACTGCGCATCCTTGCAGGTCAACTGCGTCAATGGCGCTGAAATTCGAGCAAAATTCGAAACAAATCGCCGGTAGTAGCCGGCCAATCCAAGAAAACTGCAAACCTCTGCAACGGTGCTAGGCACTGGCCATGACTTAATAGCCATAATCTTCTGGGGATCCACTTCTATTCCTCCTCTGGTGATGATATGACCTAAGTACGAAATGCGATCGAGCCAGAACTCGTATTTACTGAACTTGGCATATAACTGGTGCTCTCTGAGGATCTGAAGAACTATACGGAGATGCTGCTCATGCTCCGCCTCACTCTTGCTGTAGACCAGGATGTCATCCAAGAACACAATCACGAACTGATCCAAGTAGGGCATGAAAATGCGATTCATGAGATCCATGAATACCGCCGGTGCATTGGTCGCTCCAAATGGCATCACAAGGAACTCCCAATGCCCATACCTCGATCTTAAAGCTGTCTTCGGGATGTCCTACTCTCTGACTCTGATCTGATGATATCCTGAGCGCAAATCAATCTTCGAAAATACTGAAGCCCCCTTGAGTTGATCGAACAAGTCATCTATCCTCGGGAGAGGATATCTGTTCTTGATTGTCACTGAATTCAAGGTACGATAATCAACACATAACCTGGACGTACCATCCTTCTTTTTCACAAGAAGCATCGGGACTCCCCAAGGCGATCCACTAGCACGAATGAATCCCTTGGCTCGAAGTTCTTCAATCATCTTGTACAAGATCTCCAATTTTGACGGCGCCATCCTGTAGACTCTTTCTGACACTGGAGCTGTCCCGGGAATCAAGTCTATAGTGAACTCGATCTCCCGCTCCGGAGGCATACCTAGAAGCTCTTCTGGAAAAACATCTGTGAACTCATCCACTATCCTGGGCAACTGAACTGCTGCTACTGCCATCCGCAATATCGGAGGAGAAGGCTCAACCGCTCCTCTGGAAAAGGAAAACTCTGGCTCGTCTGGAATGCTAAAAACAACCCTGCCGATATGGCAGTCTATTCTAGCATACTGGTTCCTCAACCAATCCATCCCTAAGACCATATCATAATCGGCCATCGGGAACTCTATCAATCTAGCGGGGAACTCTCTTACGCTAACTACGATCCGACACGAGGAAAACATTCTATCTACTCCCACAAGTCCGTTACCGGTAAGTATATTGAGCCTTACTGATAATGACTCGGGCTCCAATCCTACCCGTATTGTGAATCGTGCAGACATAAAAGAATGCGATGTACCAGAATCAAACAAAGCTGAAGCTGGAAATGAGTTGACGAGAATAGTACCTGCCACTACCTCTCATGGTGCCAATCCTTCCTCTGCGGTCATCACCATAGGCTGACCGTGCCCTCGGGGTGCTGGTCCCCTCTGCTGAAATCCTCGCTGCCTACTCTGACTCAAGGCTTGGGCTTGTGCATGCTGCTGGGGGTTCTGCTGCTGGAACATCTGGGACTGAGGCGGCAAAGGCCTCGGCAATGGGTACTGTTGCTGCTGTTGGACCGGTGCTGGTCCTCTCACCGAAGAGCTAGAAAGGTTGGACGATGATGAACCACCCCTATTCGGGCAGGATCCAACCCTATGGTCTGGTGCTCCACAAGCCAGACACAATCCTTGCGCCCTGCGACACTCTGCTACCACATGGCCTGGCTTTCCATAATGAGAACATCCCACTGTGGAAGACTGCTTCTGCTTCTGCTGCTGAGGGTGCGTCGGAGTGGAATGCTGAACCGACGTCACTGAGGCCGCTCGCCTCGGAGCTCCAATAGTCAAGGCCCTGGCTGCCGGGGCTGGTGCTGAAGACTGATTCATCTGGCCGTGAGATCTCTTCCGACCTCCGACCCTATCCACAATCCTCTGGGAGGTATACTCATGCCTCCGGGCTGCTCTCAAGACTGCATCAAAAGTCTGATGCTCAAACTGTTCAACTGCCAACAAAATCTCCAGGTGAAGTCCCTGCTGGAATCGCTGGGCTCTATCATACTCGGTTGCCACCAAGGTGGGAGCAAACCGACTAAGTCTGGAAAACTCGGCCGCATATCCGTCGACCGTCCTGTCTCCTTGCTTCAGATTGGTGAACCTCGTCTGTAGATCATATCGGGCTACAGCATCGAAATACTTGGTCTGGAATCTCTCCCTGAATACTGCCCAAGCAATGGGTGCCACTAACCCAACGGCCTGCGCCGCCCACCAGCTGCGGGCAAGATCTAACAACTGCAGGCGCACCACGGCTACCTTCTCGTTCTCTGGGGTCCTGGCTGCTTCTAGAATCACCTCTGTGTCCTAAAGCCATGCATCTGCCACGATAGCATCTTCACTACCGTCGAAGAATGGAGGGTTCAAGCGCTTGAAGCTGTTGGCCGTGCTGTTACCATAATGACCTCCTCTGGTCAGAGCATCCGTCACTGCCTGGTACAAGGCGTCTCCACGACGATCTTGAGAAGCTATCAAGGTCCTGATGAGTCCTACTAATGTGCCATCATCAGGTTCGACAGGCTGAACTGGCTGAACTGGGGGCTCTTCTCCAATAGGCTCGACTCTGGAGGCTACTCCGGAGTGCTGGACTTGATCTCCGGGTTGCTGCTGGTCCACGGGAGGTGCTCTGCCTTGTTGGTCGGTAGGACCACGAACAATGCCGCTGAAGAAGACGACATAGGGAATAATAAGGAAGGACCAGGACAGATCAACGATACAAGCATATGATCAGGACAAGAATTCAGGGATTCAAAAGATATGAGCAGAGATCAAGGACGAATACTGATTGAGACATCTATTCGGTAAACCCTCACATACCTTGATTTATAAGACCTGCATGGGCCACCACTTAAACCATGTCACGCCCCAGAACCAGAATACTGGAGAGCGGGGGCAGACATAGCCAGCTACGTATATTGAAATGGATTCCATCTTGCTATACGGTCACGGCTGTCTAGATACATGAGAGTTTACTACAAGCCAACAGTCTCCTATGGTCATGAACAAGCCTAGTGTCTCAATCACAAGCAAGTAAGTAAGTGTTACAAGATGTATGATCATTAAATATACAATAATAAGGCGTCCCAAATATTACATATTCAGCTGATCATGAAGCTAGTCGTTACAAAATGTTAGGACTAGCAAGAGTTTAGTCATACATGATCAACCCTAGGATCTGTCAATCATGTTACAGCCCGTAGGCAGACAGTAAGTAGAGTGCAATCGAGCTAAACAGGTGCTCGTCGGCTAAACGCCTCAAAAGAATATTTTTACAATAAAGTGGGAGATCAAAAATAAACCCACTCGTTGCCAGGGTTCCGTCTAGTGGCCACCATCTGGCTGGAAGGTCGGTAGATCCTTTGGAGCTGCTCCGAAATCTGGCCACACAAAACTAGCTGGGTCAGACCCCAGAAAGAGCAAGTGCCACAAAGGAAGCTTCACTTAGGAACTAAAACCAGCAATCAGCACAAGATATAAATAAAAGCAAGGACTAGAAATAAAGAAAATACATCAGGATGATATACGACGAGATAATCATGGAACTATTCAGATAACCAGGTTACAACCCGTAAACCAAACAAGGTCCGGGGTTGTAACCCTTCGTCTGAACAGAACTTGGAATTCTCACCATTTATCGATAAAATAAATACAAGCATTCTGGTCATTCAATAATCTGGAACAGGATCAGGGCAAGACTAGACTGGTTAGACTCCACCCAATCATTTCACGGCCAAGCAAGAATTACGGCTTGATACTTTAACTAACTAGGGTTATCACTGGCCTAGTTACTAACAAGATGCAGTGAGAATCTTCCACAGCCACAAGCCCTGCAGTCCATCCAGGTTACCCAGGTCGAAATTAGGGGTTGAATTCAGGTGGGTACACCGTCCAGGAAATGCATGTACCCTTAGGTAGCTTGAAGGGTACAATACATGACAGTGTGCTGGAAATGTGCCCTACTCGACGGCAGGCTACAGATCCCAAGCGCGCCCAGGTAACGGGATTGCCTGTAGCTGGGAGATCTCTTCATGACTACTGTATTAATCTAGTTATTAGACTTAGTCCATTTTAGTAGGTACTCCTGACAGTGGTACTCAGGAGTCCCCTCCTAGACATGATGCAAGACAGGACTGGATTATTTGTACAAGCAAAATCACCCACGGTGTCCAGGATTAATTATACAGGTCATGTCATATCAGGTAGCCGTCGTAACAGCTATTCGAGATAAGCATGTCAGGTTTATCATATCAAGTGTTCTTGTCAGGAGTGCGCTACGACGGGCCACTATCAGGTCATGTCAGGTTTTCTTGTCAAGAGTGTACCACTACGGGTCACTATCGTGTCATGCTCAATTATCAATTCTAAACATATCAAACAAATCCATGATTATCAAGTTCATGCCAAAAGGCGTAAGGATATAAAATGGACATAAAATATCTAATAAAATATCAATATTCAGGGCTATAGAAGAGCCATGCGGCTAAGGCATATACGGCCAGGAATGATCACATGCGGCTGAAAGAGAACAACCCATACGGCTGAATGGATATGGGTTCATGCGGCCAAAAATCCGAGTTTATGCGGCTCGGAAAGGTCGGTCTCAAGGCAGTGCGGGCGTGCGGCGTATGCGGCTGCAGGAGCTTATGCGGTCAGGAATGGAGGGGTCTCATGCGAAAGGGAATCAGGGTCTATGCGGCTCGGGATCAGTCAGTCATACGGCTGAGAGGACTCGGGTCCTCATGCGACAGCGGAAGACTGCGGTCTATGCGGCTCGCGGGTATTGGAGTTCATGCGGCTCGGGATGGGCGAAGTCCCATACGGCAGCGGGGAGAAATACCTATGCGGCTGGGAGCAATGGTGCATATGCGGTTCGGGAAGAAGGGCCCCATGCGGCTAGAAGTACAAGAGCCTCATGCGGCCGAACTAAATACTTGCCGCATGAACTTGTCATACGGTCAAGTCCAGTTGATAGTGTATGCGGTTTCGAAGCTGACTTGCCGCATGAATATTCATGTAGTCAAGTGCTATCATGCGGCTCGAAACTGTGCTTCTTCTCCAGATTTCCGAGAAGAAGTACACCATAAGCCATGGCTTCCAAGCTGCATAACTCTATCATCCGGAGCCCAAATCCGAACTTCCATAGGTCAAAATAGGGTAGAACGAAATTCTCTACACCATGGAACCATCAAAACATACAAATAACAAGATTAAGTAGATCAAAACCCAAGAAATCCAAAAATAAAATAAACTTAGATCTACAAGAATCTAGCCATGGAAAGTGAAAATGCCAAGTTCTAAAGTGCTTTAGAATGTAGTAAGGAAGAGAATGAAGTAATAAAATTGGAGTTCCTCCATGAAGCAAGTTGCACTTGCCTAGACCTCTCTCTCCTCTCTCTGGTAGGTGAAGGAAGTAAATGGGGAAGAAAAAGATGATAAATGAAGAGAGAGAGAGGAGAAGGGGGTAATAAATATGAATGGTGGTGGTAGGTAGGGGGTTCATCCATGGGTTCATCATGAACCTAAGCAAAACCAAGCTAGGCCGAACCAACCCAAGGAAATAACCAAGCCAAGCCAAGAAGGAATTAAGCAAGGAAATCATGCAATACAAGAATAGATACGTACACGTATTCCAGAAATACGTAATACGAACCACAGGCATTACATGGTGTTAGGCTTTTTGGATTTGGAGTAGGTTTTGAATGTTGAACTGTCATCTGAAATTGTTTTCCTGAGATTGTGCTACTGAATTGAATGAGAAACACTCACACACATTAATTCCTGATGACACTATAGTTGACTTTGGTCAACTATGGTCAACATTTTGGTCAATCTAGGTCTAGTAGTTAAATATAAGTTAATATGGTCAAACTAGTCAACTCTAGTTACTTGGGTCCATATAGGGTCAAGCCTTAGTCTAACTAGGGTTTTGGGTCAATCATAGACAAATCAACAAGTAATTAGGTTAATCTTGACCAATGGTCAACATTTGGTCAAACACTCTAGTCAACCTAGGTCTACTAGGCTTATTGGTCAAATCAAGACTTACTAGCCATAGGCCATAGGCTAACATATCTAGGGCACTGGCAAATATATCTATATATAATACCATATATATACCCAAATATATATGATACATATATATATACATGCAACTTAACATATCTATATATATTATCAATGTATAGGCTAAATATATATATAGCCTAACTATATATATATAGCCTATCTATCTAGCCTAACTATATATAGCCAATTATATATATACTATACCATACCTATATATATATAACCCTCAAATATATATATAAACTATATATATACATATCTAATATACTCCATATATATACATATACATATATAATCATATATACATAATATAGGTAGAGAGAGAGTGGAAGGGAGGTAGTGTGAGAGTGAACCAGAGAGAGATGTGGGTGTATGTCACTGTGACAGTGGGGGGGGGGGTGTGTGTTCTCAGAAAACTGAGAACAGAGGGTACACAACACACACACACATTACACATAGATACCTATTTATATATACTCACATATCTACACAAATACCTATGTAAATACACCCAAATTCCCACCTATACACACACATACATATATACATATATATATGTAGTATATATACACACAATTATACATATATATATACATAAAAATCATTTTGAAATTCGATTTTATAAACTGGAAATACAGGAATACTGTTCATCACTGAACAGTGTAGGTAAAGGGGGGAAAAACCAATTCCGAGTCAAAAACCTAGCTAATAGTCTAATCCAATGGTTGGTAATCGTGTCCCCATACGTGTACGTGTCGTGTGCGTCACTGGAAGTCCACCACGACACGACACGTCGTGTCAAAGTGTCAAAAACCCTAATCGGGTAAGACAGTGCATACACACAAAATACAGTGCCGTGCACATGTGCAACTAGCTCTAGGACACGACACACACGACCTCGTGTCTCGTGGTCGTGTCCCTAGGTTCGCCTAGGGTCAGGCTAGGTGTCAGTGTGTCTGTATAGTGTCCACGTGTCGCCGTGTCCAAATGGGAAGCCCGTATCAGAGCCCAACTTCCACGTGTGTGCTGTCAGTGAGTGACCAGTACAGAGGCAATTTCGTGTCCGATACGACACGAGAAGTTGTGAGACTCGAGGGGGGGCTTGTCAGAGGGTGCCCCCACCTCTGTGCCAAGTGGCACGTGTCTACGTGTCACGTGCAGCGAGCACGAGATATGCAGCAGCAGGGGAGCCGCGCGCAGTGTCGTGCTGCATCGTGCACGCGTGTCGACCAGTCTAGGGCCACGTGTGTGCAACCTATGGTGTCGTGGTCGTGTCCTAGGATAGGTGGGGTGTCAGAGAATGTGTCCAAGTTCCTGTATCGTGTCCACGACATGTGTGGACACGACACGAAGGTCAAACAGTTGGGTTTTTACAGTGTCACAGTGTGGTTTAACAGTGTGTTCGTGTCCTGTTCTGGACACGGACACAACTCGAAGTGTGCTCAGAGTTATGGTTCTATGATCTACACCTATAGGGCTAAAAACTTGTTCAAAAGGTTTTCGAAAATAATAACATTTAATTCACTGTGGCAAATCATCAAATACTTGCATAAAACCCTAGATACGTGTCCGATACGGACACCAAACTAACTCAAAACCCTACCAAACTTGACACACAGTATTGTTATTCCTATATGAATGCATTTATGAAAGAAAAACAGGAATTTGACTAGGTTTGTGAGAAAATACCTATTGTGCAAATCCAAAGAAAAACAATGATAATGGGGTTGTGTGATCTCCAACTCGATGATGCCCAAGCTCCCAAATTCTGAATTTCTAGCTTCCCTTAGCTCCCTAGATGTTGTAGGGTTCCAATGCAAGAGACTAGAGTCAATTTGGATCAAGAATGATCAAGTTATCAAGGGTTGAAGGAAAATGGAATTTTGTGGATTTAATTTCATGTAATTCATTCATGAATTAATCCAATGGGGTTTTATAGGATTGTGGGCTGCCAAAGGGGGGTCCTTGGCTGCCATGGGGTGTAGGGGAGGTGTCCTACCACTTGCTTCTAGGTTAAGGCAAGGACTTTCATGGTAAAGGCTTGATATTTTGAGTAAATAAAGCAAAATATCATATGTAAAATATCTAGATATTTATCTCACTTTAACCCAATGTAAATATCTATCCCCTAATCATTCTAGGTTAGTAGCTAACCTCTAGATTAGTGCTAAACTAGGTTAGGGACTAACATGACACTAATCAATAATTAAACAATAATAAAAACACATGGATCTAAATAATTCCAAATAATTTCTAGAAAATTACCAAAATACCCTTTAGGCTAAAAATCACTAATTTGGTGTTCTAAGCCTATGGCTAAGCTCTCATGGTCATGGCAACTTCTAGGTTAGAGAAAACTAGGGTTTACACTAAGGTTTTGCTAGTAAGTCACAAAGTCATAAGTCATGACTTAGAAAATGGTTTATCTTAACTAAAATCACCAGAAAATCATACCATGACTAAAATACCACTAATAAATAATAAAAATAATAAATTTTTCAAAAATCTCCAATTTCAAAAAACAGGGTGTTACATATAGGAATAAGGTATTATAAGTATTGAGATGTATGTATATACATTGTGTGGTAGATATATAGATGAGTTCTATATGGAAATACCTAGATAGGCTAGAAGTTGACCAAGTTAGACTCTATTAGGTCTAATTTGACCCAGTTGACTTTGTGTGACCTAATTGGCCATGGCATGACCTTGTTGACTTAGGATTGACTTAGATTGACCTAGTGTGACTTAGTTTGACTTGGTGTGAGTTAGTATGACCAAGTTGGACTCCTAATTTGACCAATCTGGACTTGGACCTAGTTTGACCTAAGACAGTTGACCAGGGTTGACTTAGAGTTGACTTTGACCTAGATTGGCCTAGAAATCATGTAGATTGCATCATAGACTCCATTCATCTTATTTTAAATATATTATAACCTGTACTGCTTTATCTAGGATATAGTGACTCTGGTGCAGACATCTGACATTATACTACTCTTTTCAGAGTATCAGGCGAGTACATTCTCTAATAGTTCTCTTATTTATTTGTCAATTACTGTATTTCAGTTCTAGTTAGCTGTATGTGATTCTCTGTTACAAACACGTACTATTATTTCTGAATTCATATATACGACACACATTTATTTTCTGGCCTCTATTACTGGTATCATCATTCCTGGCCTCTATTACTGGAATTATTTACTGGAATCACCCTGGAATCATTTACTGGTATCATTTACTGGTATCATTGTACTTGGCTGGACTCATCTTGAACCATTGTGTCGAAATTCTGGATTCACTTGCTGGGAGGGGAAATACTAGAGTAAGACATGTAGACATACTCCATTTCTGGAATCACCCTTTGCTGGAATCATACTGGAATGATAGCCATCTCACACCCGGCCAGGAGTGTGATGTGCCGGATTACCCATAGCCGTTTACATGTCGATCTCGGTATTTTAAAACACACTGCTAGAGTATAGGCTGGACTCACCCTGAAATCATTGATCACTAAGACTGGAATCGTCCCTTACTGGATTCATCTTGTATGAGATTCATTCTGTACTGGACTTATATTGGAGTTACACTGGTCTACATTATTGCCTGGACTTTATATCATATTACCCTGGTTCAGCTAGTTCTATTTTTGCAGTCTTCATTGCTATGATTCTTCTCTTGTTTAGTATTTACTTTTCTTGCACTTTATCTGTCTTCCTTACCATCACCTGAATATAAACTGCCATTTTCATCAATACAACTGCCTATAACTGCTTTATAGTTCTCTGTCATTTACTTGGGTTTTCTAGATGAGATGTGCTCATTCCTGTCCTGACTGGACCTGTTAAAATTTTTACAGATGTTTGCCCTGAGGACACGTGCCCTACATGTTACTGTCCAGGAGATGGTTTAGCTACCTTTGGCCCCGACACTCAGGAGTGATCGGGATTTAGTTTAGTAAACTTGCATTTATTTTTATTAGAGCTTGTTGTATAGAATTGAGACTTGAGATGTATTTGAGATTATTCAGATGTTGTTATTATTTCAGTATTTATTTTTGTCTTCAAATTCTTTGTTACAATTCTGTGTTTCTTATCGTGCTTAGACTGTGATTGAGATACACCATATCTTATACTTGTCCTCCGTTCGGAGTTAATCATGATGAGTACATTATATACTGCATGAGTTGATGGTTAGTTAGAGACTTAGTACAGCGTTCTACCGCCGACACTGCGGTGTAGGCTGGGCGCTGTTACGTACTCGTACCCTCACAGTGGGTGCGGGTCATGATAATTGTGGACTAGTGAGTGGTGATAGAGGGGGGGGACAGCTGCTAACAGCAGCATGCTGTCCTCAATTTGGCCCCATCTAGACTCCATGACAGCCCCTAAATTAGCCCCCATGTTCAACCAAAATCAGCCACTTAATTAGCCCACATCAGCCCCCACATGGACACCATAAATGTCACCCTCAGTTTTCTGTATTTCTTGTATTTCGTATTTGTACTCGTAATTTGATTTTGGCATGTATTTTATTTTCTCGATTTGTGGATTTGGTTTCTCGTAAATGGGTTTTGGACCATGGCTTGGTTTTATTTTGTGGAGTTGGTTTGGTTCATCATGAGTGGAACACCTTAGCCTATGCTCCACCCTCAATACACCACAACCCACCCTCATAAAACTCTACCTACTTTCTCTCTCCTCATTATTTCCATTTATTTCTTCTTCTTCTTCCTTCCTCTACACAACACCATCACCTATAGGCAAGTGCACCTTGCCACCACTTGAGAACCACTTTTTATTTGTCTATTAGCTAGATTAGGCCATGGAGAACAACATTAGAACTTGATATTTTGTGATTTGGAGTTTCCATTGTTCTAGATCTAGGTTTTTACTATTTTTGGATTTGCATGATTTTGATCTATTTAACTTGGATTTTAGTTTGTTTTGATGCTTCCATGTGGAAGAGAATTCAATTTTACTCAAGTTAGAGCTTTGAAAATCTAAATTTCGTTTTGATTTGATCAAGTTATGAAGTTTTGAACTTTGGAGTTCTTGGAGTCTTCTTCTCGGCCTGGAGAAGAAGACAGCAGCCTGCGCTCTTTAGCGCAGTGCTGGATTGCGTATCCCCCTTGGCTAGCGCTCTTTAGCGCAGCACCGACTGCGCAGCTTGTCTCTTGGCGAACTGCGCTCAACCCGAGTGCGCATGGATTGTTGCGCAGTCAGCTCATGCGCAGTCTGCTCATGCGCAGTCTACTTTTATGCAATCCATCCATGCGCAGTCCATCCCTGCACAATCTGACCCTGCGCCATCTATTCCTGCGCAACCTGATCCAGCGCAATCCATCTGCTGCGCCATCCACCCCTGCGCAGTTGGTACCCTGCGCAGCTCACCCTTGCGCAGTTGGCTCCTGGCGCACTTGACTCCTGCGTAACTCGACCCCAGGGACCCTTGCGCAATCTGTCCAATTATAGAGATTTGGTTTTATTTTCCTTAAGCCTGGATCTTCTATAGCCCTGTATATTGATATTTTATTAGATATTTTATGCCCATTTTATATCCTTACGCCTTTTGTCATGAACTTGATTTTACTTAATATGTTTGGAATGACTATTGTACATGACTTGGTATGGCAAGGAACTAGCATGACATGATAGTGACCCGTAGTGGTGCACTCCTGACATGACCAACCTGACTTGATAGTGGCCCGTCGTGGCGCACTCCTGACTAGTACACTTGATATGATAACTTGACCTGATATATCTTGAATAGCTGTTGCGACGGCTACCTGACATGACATGACCTGTATAATTAATCCTGATACCGTGGGCGATTGTGCTTGTACAAATAATCCAGTCATGTCTTGCATCATGTCTAGGAGGGGACTCCTGAGTACCACGGTCAGGAGTACCTACTGAATTGGACTAAGGTTAATAATAAGTATAATTTACTAGTCATGAAGAGAGATTTCCCCAGTTACAGGCAATCCCGTTATCCCGGCCGCAATTGTTTGGACTTGTAGCCTGCCGTCGAGTAGGGCACATTTCCAGCTCACCGTCGTGTGGGGCACATAATTATTGATAACTGCTTAATGAATCCAAATCTCCTGGATAACCTGGATTAGCTGCAGGGCTTGTGGCTGGAGGAACATCTCATTGCATCGTGCTAGTAACTAGGCTTGTGATAACCCTAGTTAGTTAATGTAGAAAGCCGTAGGCAATAATTGGCCGTGATTGCTTGGATGGAGTCTAGTCCAGTATAGTATTGTCTAGAAATGATTGATTGTAAGATTGTACCAGAATGATAGAAAGATTGTCACTCCAGATTGTCACTCCAGATTGTCACTATAATGATTGTCACTCCAGATTGTCACTATAATGATTGTCACTCCAGAGTGTTACTTGACCTGATTTCTTATATTTATCTTGCCGATAAATGGTGAGAGAAACCAAGTTCGGTTCAGACGAAGGGTTACAACCCCGGTCCTTGTTTGGTTTACGAGTTGTAACCTAGCTATCTGAATAGTCCCATGGTCATCTCATCGTATATCATCCTGTCATGCTTTTCCATATGTCCTATCTTTCAGTGATTCTATGCAAGATTGTCTTTTATAATTACCCATCATGCTTTTTCTTAACTACTGCCTTTTATTATGTAATTATATTATTGTGCTAATTTGCTGGCTTTTGTTCTCATTTTCGTGGCCTCCTTTGTGGCATTTGCTCTTTCTGGGGTTGACCCAGCTGGTTTTGTGTGGCCAGATTTCGGAGCAGCTTCCGAGGATCTACCGAGCTTCCAGCCCAATGGTGAACACTAGACGGAACCCGGGCAATGAGTGGGTTTTCTATTTTGTTTCGCTCACTCTATTGTAAAATTATTCTTTTGAGGCGTTTAGCCGACGAGCACCTGTTAGCTCGATTGCACTTTACTTCTGTCTGCCTACGGGCTGTAATCATGATTGGCAACTCGAGGTTGATCATGTATGACTTAACTCTTGCTAGTCCTTACATTTTGTACGACTAGCTTTATGATCATCTGGATATGTAATGTTTGGGACGCCTTACAATTGTATATTTGGTGATCTGATATCTTGTGATTATTATTAGTTGGTTGAGATTGAGACAATAGGCTATTTTATAACCTTATGAGACTGATGGCTTGTAGATAAACCCTCACATATCTAGACAGCCATGACCGTATGGTGAGATGGATTCCATTTCATCATACGTAGCTGGCTATGTCCGCCCCCGCTCTCCAGTATTCTGGTTCTGGGGCGTGACATGGTTTAAGTGGTAGCCCATGCAGGTCTTGTCAATCAAGATATGTGGGGGTTTACCAGATAGATGTCTCAATCTGTACTCGCCTTTGATCTCTACTCGTATCTTCTTATCTCCTTGGATCCCTGACTTGATAACATGCTTGCATCATTGTTCTATCCTGGTCCTTCCTTAATATCCCTGATGTTATTGCTTCAGTGACATCGTTCATGTTGATCAGCCGGAAGGAGCCCAGCCAGCAGCCCAGCAACAGCAAGAAGATCAAGCTCAGTCCTCAGTAGCAGCCTCTCGAGCTATGCCTTCTG
Source organism: Iris pallida (assembly GCA_029216955.1). Taxonomy (NCBI): domain Eukaryota; kingdom Viridiplantae; phylum Streptophyta; class Magnoliopsida; order Asparagales; family Iridaceae; genus Iris; species Iris pallida. The sequence goes on from JANAVB010015000.1 coordinate 9,144,247, forward strand.
AAGGACCTGTGCCTCCAGTTCAGCCAGTCCAGCCAGTAGAGCCTGATGATGGCACTTTGGAAGGTCTCATCAGATCATTATTAGCTTCTCAAGATCGCCGAGGTGATGCATTGCACCAGGCAGTACAAGATGCTCTGAACAGAGGCGGTCATCCGGGAAACAGTGCAGCCAACAGTTTCAAGCGCCTGAACCCTCCATTCTTCGACGGCACCGAGGATGCCATTACCGCAGATGCTTGGCTCCAGGATACAGAAGTTATTCTAGAGGCCGCGAAGACTCCAGAAGACGAGAAGGTGGCGGTGGTGCGCCTGCAGTTATTAGACCTAGCCCACAACTGGTGGGCCATGCAAGCGGTAGGATTGACAGCACCTGTTCTCTGGGCAGTTTTTAGCGAAAGATTCCAGACCAAGTATTTCGACGTGGTGGCTCGATATAATTTGCAGACCAGATTTGCCAACCTGAAGCAAGGAGGCAGGACGGTCGACAGTTATGCATCGAAGTTTTCCAGACTTAGTCGGTTTGCTCCCACCTTGGTGGCGACCGAGTTTGATAGAGCCCAGCGGTTCCAACAGGGGCTCCACTTGGAGATCATATTGGCAGTAGAGCAGTTCGAGCACAGAACTTTTGATGTCGTCTTGCGAGCAGCTAGGAGGCACGAGTATACCTCCCAGAGGATTGTGGATAGGACCGGAGGTCGAAAGCGGTCCCACAGTCAAATGAATCAGTCTTCAGCTCCAGCCCCGGCAGCTAGGGCCTTGACTATTGGAACTCCGAGGCGGGCAACCTCAGTTACGTCGGTCCAGTACTCGACCCCGACGTACCCTCAGCAGAAACATAAGCAAGCGCAGCCTTCCGCCGTGGGTTATTCTTATTGTGGGAAGCCTGGACACGTTGTGTCAGAGTGTCGCAAGGCGCTGGGATTATGTTTATTGTGTGGGGCACCGGACCATAGGGTGGGGTCCTGCCCATTCAGAGTCGATTCAGCATCAACAGTATCTAGCCCCTCGGTTAGGGGACCAGCACCAGCACCAGCTCCAGCACCAGTCCAGTAGCAGCAGTTGCCGAGGCCATTGTCGCCTCAGGCCCAAGTGTTTCAGCAGCAGTACCAGCCTCCGAGGCCATTGCCGACTCAGGCCCAGGCTTTCCAGCAGAGGCCTCAGTAGTTCGCCCTGGCCAGGCCCAGATCCAGAATCGGCAGAGAGGTATCTGTGTCCTATTGTCTTGCTTTCCGCCATTGTTATGCGGGACACGTATCATGTTCCATGTGTCCTAATTACAACGGTATATCTCGGGCCCGAGCCATATCCTAGATCATTCGAAAACGGTTATTGGTACCAACCTTTTCGTATGAGGAGAGGCCCGTGTCCATGTTTGACCAAGGGAAGAGACCTCAAGCGCAAGACTATCAGTTTAGTTCATGTTACTTGAGTTCATCGCCCCTTGGGAGAGTCAAACGTGGGAGTGTGAGGATGATATCCGAATCACGATATCCCGACTTGTTTGACTCGTAAGGTGTAATGTCTTTCTTATGCCTTACGTTTTCTCTTCCTTGCTTGCATTGTATGATTGTATGACTGAACTGCTTAGTGTAGCTTATCGTGGCAATCTCTAGCTCCTTGATTAAATTTCGAGGACTGAATTCTTTTAAGGTGGGTAGAGTTGTCACCCACATTTTTCTGTATTTTTTGTATTTCATATTTGTACTCGTAATTTGATTTTGGCATGTATTTTATTTTCTCGATTTGTGGATTTGGTTTCTTGTAAATGGGTTTTGGACCATGGCTTGGTTTTATTTTGTGGAGTTGGTTTGGTTCATCATGAGTGGAACACCTTAGCCTATGCTCCACCCTCAATACACCACAATCCACCCTCATAAAACTCCACCTACTTTCTCTCTCCTCATTATTTCCATTTATTTCTTCTTCTTCTTCCTTCCTCTACACAACACCATCACCTATAGGCAAGTGTACCTTGCCACCACTTGAGAACCACTTTTTATTTGTCTATTAGCTAGATTAGGCCATGGAGAACAACATTAGAACTTGACATTTTGTGATTTGGAGTTTCCATTGTTCTAGATCTAGGTTTTTACTATTTTTGTATTTGTATGATTTTGATCTATTTAACTTGGATTTTAGTTTGTTTTGATGCTTCCATGTGGAAGAGAATTCAATTTTACTCAAGTTAGAGCTTTGAAAATCTAAATTTCGTTTTGATTTGATCAAGTTATGAAGTTTTGAACTTTGGAGTTCTTGGAGTCTTCTTCTCGGCCTGGAGAAGAAGACAGCAGCCTGCGCTCTTTAGCGCAGTGCTGGATTGCGCATCCCCCTTGGCTAGCGCTCTTTAGCGCAGCGTCGACCGTGTAGCTTGCCTCTTGGCGAACTGCGCTCAACCCGAGTGCGCATGGATTCTTGTGCAGTCTGCTCATGCGCAGTCCACTTCCGCGCAATCCATCCATGCGCAGTCCGTCCCTGCACAATCTGATCCTGCGCCATTTATTCCTGCGCAACCTGATCCAGCGCAATCCATCTGCTGTGCCATCCACCCCTGCGCAGTTGGTACCCTGCGCAGCTCACCCTTGCGCAGTTGGCTCCTGGCGCACTTGACTCCTGCGCAACCCGACCCCAGGGACCCTTGTGCAATCTGTCCAATTATGGAGATTTGGTTTTATTTTCCTTAAGCCTGGATCTTCTATTGCCCTGTATATTGATATTTTATTAGATATTTCATGCCCATTTTATATCCTTACGCCTTTTGTCATGAACTTGATTTTACTTAATATGTTTGGAATGACTATTGTACATGACTTGGTATGGCAAGGAACTAGCATGACATGATAGTGACCCGTAGTGGTGCACTCCTGACATGACCAACCTGACTTGATAGTGGCCCATCGTGGCGCACTCCTGACTAGTACACTTGATATGATAACTTGACCTGATATATCTTGAATAGCTGTTACGACGGCTACCTGACATGACATGACCTGTATAATTAATCCTGACACCGTGGGCGATTGTGCTTATACAAATAATCCAGTCATGTCTTGCATCATGTCTAGGAGGGGACTCCTGAGTACCACGGTCAGGAGTACCTACTGAATTGGACTAAGGTTAATAATTAGTATAATTCACTAGTCATGAAGAGAGATTTCCCCAGTTACAGGCAATCCCGTTATCCCGGCCGCAATTGTTTGGACTTGTAGCCTGCCGTCGAGTAGGGCACATTTCCAGCTCACCGTCGTGTGGGGCACATAATTATTGATAACTGCTTAATGAATCCAAATCGCCTGGATAACCTGGATTAGCTGCAGGGCTTGTGGCTGGAGGAACATCTCATTGCATCTTGCTAGTAACTAGGCTTGTGATAACCCTAGTTAGTTAATGTAGAAAGCCGTAGGCAATAATTGGCCGTGATTGCTTGGATGGAGTCTAGTCCAGTATAGTATTGTCTAGAAATGATTGATTATAAGATTGTACCAGAATGATAGAAAGATTGTCACTCCAGATTGTCACTATAATGATTGTCACTCCAGATTGTCACTATAATGATTGTCACTCAGAGTGTTACTTGACCTGATTTCTTATATTTATCTTGCCGATAAATGGTGAGAGAAACCAAGTTCGGTTCAGACGAAGGGTTACAACCCCGGTCCTTGTTTGGTTTACGGGTTGTAACCTAGCTATCTGAATAGTCCCATGGTCATCTCATCGTATATCATTCTGTCATGCTTTTCCATATGTCCTATCTTTCAGTGATTCTATGCAAGATTGTCTTTTATAATTACCCATCATGCTTTTTCTTAACTACTGCCTTTTATTATGTAATTATATTATTGTGCTAATTTGCTGGCTTTTGTTCTCATTTTCGTGGCCTCCTTTGTGGCACTTGCTCTTTCTGGGGTTGACCCAGCTGGTTTTGTGTGGCCAGATTTCGGAGCAGCTCCCGAGGATCTACCGAGCTTCCAGCCTAATGGTGAATACTAGACGGAACCCGGGCAACGAGTGGGTTTTCTATTTTGTTTCGCTCACTCTATTGTAAAATTATTCTTTTGAGGCGTTTAGCCGACGAGCACCTGTTAGCTCGATTGTACTTTACTTCTGTCTGCCTACGGGCTGTAATCATGATTGGCAACTCGAGGTTGATCATGTATGACTTAACTCTTGCTAGTCCTTACATTTTGTACGACTAGCTTCATGATCATCTGGATATATAATGTTTGGGACGCCTTACAATTGTATATTTGGTGATCTGATATCTTGTGATTATTATTAGTTGGTTGAGATTGAGACAATAGGCTATTTTATGACCTTATGAGACTGATGGCTTGTAGATAAACCCTCACATATCTAGACAGCCGTGACCGTATGGTGAGATGGATTCCATTTCATCATACGTAGCTGGCTATGTCCGCCCCCGCTCTCCAGTATTCTGGTTCTGGGGCGTGACAATAAATTAGTCCCATGGCAGCCTAAAAACCTGTCCTTAATGGCCCTTAAATTCAGCCCTTGTTTAGCCTACATTAGCTCCTAAACTCAGGCATAAACCTGTCCTTAACTCAGCCTTGTTCAGCCCCATTGGCACCCCCCTAAATGACAGCCATTGGCCCCTTAACAACCCAATAAGCCATCCCAAACCTGTCCTATCTTAGCCTATTCCAGTCTCCTATACCAGTCCCCAATCCAGCCTTAAGGACAGCCCTTAACATCACTTGACAGTCCTTCATAGCAGCAGTATACACAGCCTTGTAGCTGTCCAAAACCCACCCCATATCAGCCTACTAGCAGCCTTATATGGCAGTCCACAACTTGTCCACATTGCTGTCCCTTGAACCACCCATTTCAGCCCCCAGATAGCACCCAAACCCAGCCTTGATAGGTCCCATATCAGCCCTACAGTTCAGCTAACTAGTTCCCCATTTGGACACCCTTAGGAGCAGTCCCAAACATGTCATATTATAGCTTCAGTCCAGCCCTTAGTACACCCCAAAACAGTCCCTATCCCAGCTACATTCAATCCTATAATTCAGTCCTTAACACCCCTCAAACCACAGCCTAATGACCCCTCTATCAGTCCATATTCAGTCCATTGGTAAGACCCTACAAACTACCACCATAACCCCTTGAAATCAGTCCATTTTAGTGCCCTATGTGTGTGTGTTATGAGTTTGTGTGTGTGTGTGTGTGTGTGTGTGTGTGTGAGCCTAGTGTGTGTAGCTAGTAGCCTATAGGTGTGAGCATGTGTGTTTGCCTATATGTGACCATATATGAGTGAGTGAGGAGTGAGTGTTGGTGTGTGTAAGTGTTCAGTGAGATGTGAGGATGAGATAAGGGTAAGGTAATGAGGATAGATAACATGTAACCTAAGATGGACTGGATACCTAGAATACCTATATTTTTTGGTAGGTAAATCTTAGATAGGATAGTATCTAGCTACCCTAAGGAGCCTAGGCTAGTATCTTGGGTATTAGCGGGGTTCCTTTGTGTTGGGCAATGTATCGAAATTTACCTTGGTAGGGTAATATAGGTTTTACCTAGAAATAAGGTATTTGAGTTTGGAGTCTAAGATATGGTTAGAACTTGGTTCTCTTGGTTGGTAATGATCAAATATAGTGCTCCTAGACTAGTTTTGACTTCGGTTGACCATTTTGACCAAAAGTCAACAAAAGTCAACCGAGAGTCAAACTTAGCCTATAAGTGACTAGATTTGACCGAAACCAAACCAGAGTTGACCAGTTGACTGAAAGTCAACAGTTGGTCAATATTAGACTAGTTTGACCTAGGGTTGACCTAGAGTTGACCAGAGTTGACCAGGGTTGACCAATTGACCAAAAGTCAACTGTAAGTCAACCTTTGACCCCGTTTGACCTAGTTTGACTTGGATTGACTCCCAGTGACCTGGTATGACCTAGTATGAGTCAGTTTGACCTAGATTGATCTAGTTTGACTTAGACTTGCATTCATGACTTAAATTAGTATCCTTTTCATTATGAAACCCTGTTTGACTCATAGTATCTTATTTTAGGTCTGTGATTACTCTGAGCGTCTGTTCACCTTATCAGCTCAGGACCATAGGCGAGTACATTCACTGATAGTTTTCATTGTCTTGATATCTACTATATCCGATTCAGTTGTAGTATCTTACTTGATTCTTGACACGATAGTTCACGGACTAGTATACGTCGAATCCTGTTGTAGAAGCATGGAATTTCACAACCAGAAAGCCCATGTGCCAGGCATTATATGCGCCAGAACTCAGACAGCTAATCAAATAAGCCTTAGACATTCGAAGAAGGACTTTTTATTTATATATATAAAAGCCTATTACATGTCTAGAAAAGGTTATACAAAGAAGAATTTCTACAAAGGAAGGATCCTAGATCTACAGCCAATAGCCACCATGCGCCTTCCAGATAGGCGCAGCAACCACCATGCGCCTTCCGATAGGCGCAGCAGTCACCATGCGCTGTCAGCCAGGCGCAGCAGATGTCATGTGCCTCCAGCCAGGCGCATCCTACCATCTCTTCAGCAGCTCAGTTATGTGCATCCCTTCAGCAGCTCAGTTATGTGCAACTCTTCCAACCAGGCTCACCTGGCCGAGCAGAGCCCAGTTATGTGCCGCTCTTCCAGCCAGGCTCACCTGATAAGTGCTTCGCCAAGCAAAGCATTTAACCCTCTGGCTGGAACCAAGGAAGAGAAGAGCACCGCAAATGCTGTGGCCAGGGGAGGCTTCGAAAGAGCCTCCAAAGACCAAGGAAGACCGTGATCGAAATCATGGCACAAGGAGCTTTCAACACAATCAAAGTGGGCGGCACCCACTTTGAAGGAAGAGAGAGCCTAGCACCACCATTCCGATCTACGGCTCTTCCGGAACAACGGAGACGAGGCCCGAACATCCCTATCTTTGGATGCAACAGGCACCTTCCGCCTGCCTCAGAAGCCCTCGACTCCATCTTTTGGATGTAACAGTCACCTTCAAGTGCATCGAAGACAACACGACGTCTCATCTTTACCCTCGGGAGCACTTCGTCAACAGAATGCACCCACATATCCAAGTTCATGTTGGAAGTACGCGAGGGAATGAGGAGCAAACCTTCTCTCCATGCCACTAATTATAGGCCGGGCAAATCAAACCCACGCGCCAAGTGGATGACTCTCCGAATTTTGTGTAATGAATTTGCATTAAATGGATGAACCGGACGCCTCGAATTCAGCCAAACGGCTATTTATAGCACTCGAGGAGCGAGACAGCCGTGTCATTAAAGGACATGTCAGATGCGCCAGCCAAACAGCGCATCACACGGACGTGCCCTCCAGCATCAGGCGCATCACACAGACGCGCCCTACAGTTCCCGGCGCATCACAGAGGATGCGCCCTCCCTCACATCTCCATGCCGAGTGGAACACCAACCAATGTACCCACTCAGCTGTCCATCGAACGTCACAAACATTAAATGCTGAACTGACACCAGAGTTGGCAGCACGCTTCCCAAAGTCTAAACAGTTGAAAACTTTTTCAGAGAACGAAGCGTCGGCAACGTCAGCATCATCATGACTCTATTCCGACGGCTACTGCCACGTGGCCATCCGCATGCGCCTCTACGGCCATGCGTCCAAATCGCCATACGCCTCTACGGCCATGCGTCCAAACCAGCATGCGCCTCAAAAGCCATGCACCTCAGACCCTTCACTGATCCTAAAGACAGAAGAAGAGTCTCCAGTTGAAGCTTTGCATGCGCCTCAAAAGCCATGCGCCCCAGACTGATCTCTGATTCCGAAAGACAGAAGGAAGGTCACCTGCATGCGCCTCAAAAGCCATGCGCCCTAAATGGTTTGTAACTCCTAAAGGTTATGAGCCGCAGCCTCCTCCTGCGTCCAGATCCAAGGCGCAGCTCACCAGATCACTATCCCCCTAAATTCGAGATCTTCAAGCCATGAGTCGACGACATGTGTCCTTTGACTCAACTCGTCCAAGATTTCAGCAACAGAAAGATCTTCTCTTCTGCTACGTGCCGGCTCACAACAGCAGTATGAAGAGTTCAACCTCCCAATCAGGGCGTATCATCCGTGCGCCCCCATCAGCAACTTCCACGTGGCGTCCCCACACACCGGCGCATCCTACATGTGCGCATGAGCAGCCAGCCTGCAAAACTATAAATAGAGGGATCTTCCCCTTCACACACACACACAGAATCCACAACGAACATACAAGGAATCACCAGAGAGGCAGACACAGACACTCAACGTCTTCCTCCTCTCAGCAAGCTCCAGCACCCAGAGCAATCCACACCTTCAGAGAACCGATAACCGTCGTCAGCCGGTCAACAGAGTCAACGCATTACCACTCGCTCCATTGGCACTAAGGACCCAGCTTAAACAAAAGTGTACTCCTAGGACTACATTTAAGTCCTATATTGTAATACTGTTCTGTTTGTATTAAAGTTTTCAATCAAACAATTTTAATGGCAAACAAGCTGGCGACTCTGCTGGGGACTTCTTTCTCCTCTTCCGAAAAAGTCGTGTCACAGGCCGACGACGTGAAGGTGGGCTCCTCCCATAAGACGCTGGTCATGCGCCTCAATCAACAGGCGTACGAGGAGTTCATTTCTGAAGGAAGTGCGAGTCCTTCGAAGCGGCTACCAAAGCCGAAGAAGATCCGCACGGCCTGGGTGCGCAAGGTCGACGCCTCGGGCACCACCACTGAAGGGGATGCAGCAATCCAGCCTTCCCTTTCTGCTGACGTTCTCAACAACCAAGGTGCACCCGTCGATGCAGCGCATCTCTTAGGGAAGCGTGCGGCCGACCACGTTCCCCAGCTATCTCCCTCTCAGGCGAGGAAGATACGTCGACGGAGCAGGGGCGCAGCCAATGCCCCGCGTATCACCTCTGATGCGTCACAAAAAGCCTCTGTCTTTGACAGACTCACTCGCTGTAATGGCGAGAAGAATTTGGATGCTGAGTACTATGCACCCTAGCGGGATGGTACGAAAAAATCTAAGGCGGCACGGGCCATGCGCCACAAACGTGCTATGCCAGCAGCCGGCCAGAGGCACGCGCTCGTCATCACGCACGCTGCCGATGGCAAGCTGTACAAGGTTGACTCAAGTGCTTCTGCACCAACAATGAGTCGATCTTCAAAGTCCTCATCTCACTTGGGTGCATCTACTGCGTGCACAACCAAGTCGAGAGAGGCAAACTCAGTGGTCTTGAACTCCCGCGCCTCCTCTGGTTGTGCGTTTGAGGTCCGTTCAAGTCACTTCAAATGTTGTGGTTCCCCCACTACTGATCGTGATGCCTGCTTGGTATTAGATCAGGGGGCACAGCACTCACCTGACCACCCCGACGTTTGGCCTTGCCATACGTCTGAAGGGGGTGTGAAGGCACCACTCTCCTCCAACGACCTGCACAACGTGATCACTCACAAGCGCCGGTCAGGAGAGTCGACCAACAAGCACGATGCACCTCTTACGGGGCATACCTGTACGGTGGTCACCATCAACTGCTGTTGCAAGGCGACAGCTCCACCAAGACAGTCGGTCTTCCAACGACTGCAATCATCGATACCTCTCCGACGTCGCCTTGGGACGAAGGTGTCAGCTGAAGAGGAGCCAAAGGTTGCTTCATGCAACGTGGTCTCCAACTCCTCATCATTCCGGAAGACGACGATATCCAAAGCACAGCTGCGGCGGATCTTCATCATCAAGGCGAGATTACTCTCCCTGAAGCCCCTCAAAATGAGGATGTCTTCCAGGACACTGCCGGGGGTAGTTCTGGAAACGAAGAGGTCCTTCAAGATGGAGCTGAGGGCAAGCAGACCCTTGCCTATTGGAGATGAACTCCAGAATGTGGCTGGGGGTGGCCCAACACCAGGAGAAGTGACTCCCCCGCATGAGAGTGAGGCTGAAAGTGAAGCCTCAACCAATCTATCCACTCCTGGCCATGTCAGGACAGTATACATGGCTGGGGATGATGTCGAGTCTGATGCACCGTCACAGAACATAGTCCAGCGCATAGACTCATTGGAGGGAGGACTCAAAACCCTCTCTGCCTCTATGCAAGCACTGACCCAAGCAGTGTTTGAGATGCGGTCAGCCTTGATCAGGACACCTTCAACTGGTCCTGACCCAGGAGCTAATGGGGAGTCGAGTGTGCCCCTCCAACGGGCGCCCTCAGATACAGAAGCACCTCGGACCTCGGAGCCCTCAAACGCTCCAATCCAGATGGTACCTCCTTCCCCGACTCCTAACTCTACGGAGGATGTGGTCGAAATGATCAAAGACCTGCGGGAGTGCTTCGAGTCCAAGAACAGGCAAGAGGAACGCCAGAAAATGGGCATTCTCCAGCCTTATCCCCTCGAGTGGAACAAGGTGGTTTATCCCCCGAAGTATAAACCACAAACACTCACCCCATACGACGGAAAGGACTCTCCGCGACGGTACCTGACGTACTTCCAGTCACAGACAGGGCATCTTCCGAAGGAGGACGCGCTCCTCACCAGTATCTTTGTCGAGGCCCTGAAAGGAGTGGCGACTGGTACTGCAGCCTCCCCGACAATTCCATATCGTCCTTCGACGACCTGACGCGCCTCTTCCTCGATCGCTTCTACGACGGCGGGAAGGACATGACGATGGCATCTCTCATAGAGATACGTCAGAAGGAGAAGGAAACGGTTCGGGCGTTCATCGAACGCTTCCGACAGGCTTGCTTCAGGCTACCTCCAGGCATGCCAGAACATGCGCTCCTCTCCGCTTGCAGCATGAATATGTTGCCTGCAGTAAAGCTCTGGCTCAACTCTACTCCCCCTCCTGACTGGAGCTCCCTGATCATCGAAGCTGAAGCAGCAGAAAAGAAGGCGGCCAATGCACGTCTTCTGGATGTCAGCTTCCCCGCCTTTGACGATAAGGGGAAAAAGTCCACAGCTAACAGCTCTGGACGAGAAGCAAAGGGGAAACAGGCGTTGACTGTTAATGCCTCAAAAGGCGCATCTACGCCTACTCAGAAGCCTCCGCTGGCACCGAGACCCAAGGAGGTTTATTCATTCAATGATGACGACACCCTACAACTTTTCGAGATTCTGAAGCAGGGTGACAAGATCAAGCTACCGGACCCAAAGCGGCCCGATGAAGTTGGGAAAGTGGACAACCCAAGGTACTGTCACTACCATCGGTTTGTCGGACACCCGACCAAGGACTGCTACGTCCTCAAGAATTACATCCAGCGCATGATCAATGCGGATGTAATCTCCGTCGACTATGAAGAGAAGACGGTGTCGGCCAATGTAGTTTCGCTTCAGTTCGGCACCTTGCCGCCAACTACCACACAAGATGGCATCGTCCCCATCCCTAAGGCGACAATGGAGGTGGTGAACTTACCACCTACCCGTGACAATGTGAGTGGACTCACCCCGCTCACCACATCTCGAGGAGAGGTCCTCTGGGTTCACCCCGACCTCGTCTCCGAGGTGACTCAATCGGAGGTACGCCCTACCTCCAAATCAAAAGGCAGGAAGATCAAGTCTTGTCGCACAGTCTCTTCTTCAACAGAAGAGGCACTTCCAGTGCAAACACGTGCACAACAGAACTCCCAATCCGGCGAAGCCGCCGCCGACGTGGTGCCTTCTAGCACCATCCCTGAGGAGGGTCCATCTAAGCCCTCAGCAACCAATAAGCAGAAGCAGGTGGAGGCCCGTTTTGACAGACCTCTACGGAAGGAGAATGCTTCGGGGCTGTCCAAGCCTCACAACTTCGACATTCTGGCACAATTAGCCAGTACACCTGCGCGCCTGTCTTTGTTCGAGCTCCTGCGTCTTTCGAAAGATTCTCGAGAAGCTCTCTGCGAAGCTCTGAAGGATGCTGAATCCTTTCTCAGTCAGGTCAAGCAGCCTGAAGACCTCCCAACTACTTGTGCGCACTGTCATTGTGCGGATGAAGTTATCCCAAACATGACTTTCACCCAACAAGACATGCTGCTCAAGCATCACCGACATAATCGACCACTGTATTATACAGGGTACATTGGCTCGGTCAAGGTGAGCCGGATTCAGATCGATCCTGGGTCTTCCCTAAGCATCATTCCGAAGGCGCTGCTATCTAAGCTGGGGATCCCGATGTACCGGCTGGCGCCCTCCAATACAACCATCAGTGGCTTCAATGCTAGCAAGAGCGAGCCATTGGGCAAGATCCGACTGTGTCATATTGGCAGTCTCAAAACTGAGGTGACTTGTTATGTGGTAGATGCCGAGGTCAACTACAACGTCCTGCTCGGTCGACCATGGCTGCATGAGTACATGGTGGTGCCCTCCACGCTCCACCAGTGCATGAAGTATGTATCCACCAATGGCGTCATCCGGACGGAGTTTGCAGACATCGATCCTTTCAAAGGGATTGAAGCCTACTTCATCGATTCCGACTTGTACAAGCCCATTGACGAGGAGGAAACCAACGATGCTGATGATGAGGCAGAGACGACAACAGAGCCGGACATGGAGCCTGAGACGACTCCCGACGCCCCCTTGAAAATCCGACTGAAGGGGAAACCACCCCGGAAGGCACCTCCAATGAGCATCAAGCTATCAGGGAAAGCGCCGGCTCGCGAAGCACCCCTGAAGATACGCCTCAAGGGAAAGCCACCTCAAACATCGGCTCCCCTGGTGGCAAAATTACAAGGGAAGACACCACTCACCGGAGGCGCAATCGTGGCGCCTCTCAAGGTGCGTCTCAAGAGCAAGCCGCCGCAGTCATCCAAGGTGTCAGAGAAGGCTCATATAACCCTCTCAGACCCCAAAGCTGTGTTGGACTCTCCTAGTCCGCCCCCAGTTCTTACAGATGAGGAGCTTGGTGATTATATCTCGGCTGACGTAGAGGCACCCTCCTTTGACAATGTAATCCCACGGGATAAGATCTCGTATTTTATCAATAATAGAGTGTCTTTTAATTATTCTTGTCTTCCACACTGGAATGCCATGTATACATTAGACAACACTCTACGGTCGTTGTAAACACAAATAATGACCGTCTACCATAATCGAGTAGTTCCGTCTCAAGGAGTCTTCATAGTCCCTCCACGGAGCCGAGACCAAGGCACCATCATCTCGGGCAAAGACGAGCGTCATCGGGACCTCCCGTCAATCGAGCCCGAACCTGATACCGGCAGAGTACAAGTCTATCGGTACACGAATACGGCAAAGCACATCATCCAAAAGATGGGCTACGACCTGAAAAGCAACAAAGGCTTAAACTACGGCAAGGGTCGGCATCTCCCTGTCCGGCTTTCGATGCCCAATGGAAAGCCACAGGACTATTATAATCGGACTGGACGAGGGTTAGGCTATGTCACGCCGCCATCAACCCCAGAGAGTTCAGATGCAGAAGACATAGAACATTCCCACTCGTCCGAAGCATCGACTTGGGATTCCGATACCAGTATCGGATCAGTCTTCAGGAAAGTGCTGTCAGCTAACATGACGTCAGCACAACCTCAAAAAGGTGAAGGCGAAGACCAAGCACCAGAACCCTTCGAAGAAGAACCCTGGGCCCAACGCCTAGGGGAACAATGGGAATCTCGTTTTGAGCTTCGTGAACCTTCCACCGAAGACGAAGTCGAGCAGATCGACCTCGGGGAGGGGTCTTCTTCCAAACCCATCTTCATCAGTAAAAGCCTGGAAGGAGAAGATCGAGAATCTTTAATCCAACTGGCTAAAGAGTATATCGACGTCTTCGCCTGGAGCTATGAAGACATGCCGGGACTCGATCCACAGATCGCAATGCATAGGTTGAACATCTTACCTGATGCCAAACCTATCAAACAACAGCAGCGATGCTTTCGTCCGGACATCATGAATGCCATCGATCAGGAGGTAGACAAACTCTTGACCAGCGGCTTCATCCGTGAGGAACAACACCCGGATTGGGTAGCCAACGTCGTTCCTGTCACCAAGAAGAACGGGAAAATACGAGTCTGTATCGACTTCAGGGATCTCAACTCTGCTTGCCCGAAGGACGAATTCCTGCTTTCAATCACTGATGTGATGATCGACAACACATGTGGCTTTGAGTTGTTCCTGTCATTCAGGACTCCAAAGGGTGTTTTCTGCTACACAGTAATGCCCTTCGGCTTGAAGAACGCCGGTGCGACATACCAGCGAGCTATGAGCACCATCTTCCGTCAACATCTTCGCAAGACAGTCGAATGCTATGTTGACGACATCACAGTCAAGAGCCACCTCAAAGGAGATCACCTACAGGACCTGAAGACGGTCTTCGATCTCATACGGGCACATCAACTCAAAATAAACCCCGCTAAATCCTTTCTGGGGGTTTCTAGCGGCAAATTCTTGGGCTTTGTCATCACAGCGAAAGGCATTCATGTTGATCCTGAGAAGACCAAAGCCATCCTCAACATGGACCCTCCGAAGAACCTTCAAGAACTTCAGGGCTTACAGGGACGTCTGGCATATATCCGGAGGTTCATAGCGAACCTTTCCGGTAGATGTCAACCCTTTACTCAGCTCATGAAGAAGGAAGTCTCTTACGTCTGGACCGAAGAGTGCCAAAAGGCTTTCGACGACATCAAGGCTTACCTAACAAGCCCACCAGTCCTGGTAGCGCCAGTCACCGGCAAACCATTTCTCCTCTACGTCCGTGCCATGGATCATTCTCTTGGCGCTCTGCTGGCTCAAAACAGCGATACAGGCTACGAGCAAGCAATCTACTACCTCAGTCGAATACTCATCGGGGCCGAACACCGGTACAACCCCGTCGAAAAGGAGTGCTTGGCTTTGGTGTTTGCCATCCAGAAGACTCGTCATTATGTCTCGGGTCAGACAATTCATGTCATTTCCCGAGTCAATCCGCTCAGAGTCCTCATGACGAAGCCAGGATCATTGAACTCCCGGCTGGCTACATGGGCGATCTTACTAACACCGTACAACATGGTATTTGTGCCATAAAAAGCTGTTAAGGGTCAAGCTCTGGCTGACTTTTTAGCTGCACACCCCATCCCAGAATCCTCAAAACTCTATGAAGATATCCCGGATGAGGTCCAAGAATCCAACGTCACCGAAGGAAGCTCCGTTTGGCGGATGTTCTTTGACGGCGCTTCGAGAACAGGCCCCAAAGGCCAAATCATCGCAGGAGTGGGGGTAGTCTTAGTCTCCCCCGATCAGCTGGTCATCCAGCGTGCGTACTCTCTTTCGAAGCCGTGCTCCAACAACGTTGTCGAGTACAACGCACTCGTCATGGGACTCCAGCTCGCACAACAGCTGGGGGTCGACCATCTGGAAGCTTACGGCGACTCAAAACTCGTCGTAAACCAGGTTCGGGGACAATACGAAGTTCGCCATAAAGATTTAATCCCTAATCATGAAGTCGCGTTGAACATCATTTCAACCTTCACCGGGTTCTTCATTGAATATGTCCCCCGTTTACAAAACTTGGAGGCCGATGCTCTGGCCGGCCTCGCAGCCTCATTAGCAGCGCCCCTTGGGACTCAACACTATGTCACGGTGACTGGCCGAGACCTGATTTGTCCCAGAAACAACCTGTGCTTGCAAGTGGCCCACGCCATGCCGACGAACACTGGGGTTAATATCCGAGACTGGAGGTTCCCGTTCATCGACTTCGCTGTCTACGGAATCCTTCCAGAGGACCCGAAGGAAGCCGTCTCAGTCAAGAGACGCTCTCTTCGATTCTACTACGATACAGCTACCAAAATGCTGTACCGACACTCCTTCGATGGGCTTCTCCTTCGATGCCTGTCCAACGAAGAAGCAACCGAAGCTCTTCAAGAAGCTCATGACGGAACTTGTGGAGCTCATCAACCCGATCCTAAGTTGTAAGATCGACTGCAACGTATGGGCTACTACTGGCCAACCATGGCTGCCGATGCTGTCGAATATGCTAAGAAGTGCCACGCGTGCCAACTTCATGCAGACTTCATACATACACCATCGGAGCCGCTACATCCTACAGTCGCCTCCTGGCCCTTCGAAGCCTGGGGCATGGACATTGTAGGGCCAATCACCCCTCCTTCATCGAGAGGACACCGTTTCATCCTGGCCATCACCGACTACTTCTCCAAATGGGCGGAAGCAGTTCCACTAGCAGAAGTAAAAAGCTCCAGGGTGGTCAGCTTTATCAAACACCATGTCATTTACCATTTCGGAGTACCCCGGCAGATCATCCATGACAATGGTCCTCAGTTTATCAGCCACATTTTCAGCAGGTTCTGTGATAAGAATCGTATTCAGAACGTGGCCTCAACCGCCTACAATCCGGCAGCAAACGGATTGGCTGAGGCATTCAACAAAACTATCGTTAGGCTGCTCAAAAAGGTCGTGTCATCCAACAAATGCGACTGGGACGAAAAGCTTGGCGAATGCCTTTGGGCCTACCGCACAACGGTACGGACCCCAACAGGCAACACTCCATTCTTTCTGGTCTACGGGAGCGAAGCAGTACTGCCTCTCGAGATACAGATACCTTTGCTCCGCGTAGCAATCACAAACAAACTCACAGAAGAGGACAATCAACGTCGTCGTCTGCGGGAACTGGAGGCACTTGACGAAAAGCGTCTCCTAGCTCAACAACGCATCGAGCTCTACCAAGCCCGTATATCACAGGCTTTCAACAAGAAGGTCAAATAGAGGACTTTCCAAGTTGGCGACCTGGTTTTAGCAGTCAGAAGACCAATGGTGTTGACCCACAAGACACCAGGAAAGTTCGAGCCCAAGTGGGAAGGACCTTTCATCATAGAGACGGTATACTCAAACGGTGCTTACCGCCTCGCCAAACCCAATGGGGACTTGTTCATGATGCCCATCAACGGCAAGTTCCTAAAGAAATACTATTCTTGACATCCTCCAGACATGTACTTCCCCAAACAACCTCTTTCCACAAACTCATACGCTTCCGGAACCCAGCTGTTCCGTGGCATCTTCCAGTAGAAAGATAACCACGTCCATATTACCTCTGAGTTGTCTCTCTACACCCTACAAAGCGGAATCTTACACTTCGTAAGCCTACGCTACCCTTCATGTTTACTACGTCCACATTACCTCTGAGTAAACATCTTGTACAAACAACCCCTGCGTTATTGTACATTTATCGCAGAACTTCCACGTCCATATAACCTCTGAGTTGTTCAGCGTATCCCCCAAGATCATTCCTACCACGTCCATAATACCTCTGAGTAGGAAGATTCTATCATTTCGAACCCAATGATTGCCATGTCCACATTACCTCTGAGCAAACATAATGGTTCCTTCAAACTTATTATCTGTACCTGAAAACCAAGGTGCACAAAAGATAATAGGTCCACACAAATCATCAAGTTCATGACAACAAAAGATGAACACATCACAAAAAAGTTGTAGACTTCTTTATTCTTCTGAAAAAAGGAGTACAAGAAGCTACATCATCCCCCAGTAAGGGTTGCAAAAGAACACAAAAGAAAAAGGGAAAAAGCTATGGTCCCTGAATCTCCCCAGGATGGACTGAGAGCTCCCTGACTCGAAGCTTTAAGTCAACTGCGCGGGCCTCCACCATCGCCAGGACTCGTCGCTCTACTTTTTGGCGCATCAATACAACGGCCCAAGCGGGAGTATCACTTGCATGCTTCTCATCAAGCTGTTGTCGTTGCTGCACCAAGGCAAGAGTCCGCTGAGTAAAACTCGCTTCATCCTTCTTAAATGCTGCATGTTCAGCCCGGACACGCTCGACCTCTAACTGGAGTTGGGCCCATTGGTCTTCAAGGCGGCGCATCTGGGTATCGATATCCGCGATATTAGCTTCCAATGCAGCTCGAGTTTCCACCGTCGTCTTCATGGACTGAGACAACTGCTCTACCGCAGCCTCAGTCTCAGCCACCTCGCGCTCCCAAATGCCCACGGTCGCCTGGTATGAAGACTCGATCTCGGCAATCAGCTTCCCCTTCTCCGTATCTATCAGGACAGAGAGGTCGTTTCGTTGGATGCGTTGAAGTTCTGCGAGCCGCTCATCCAGCTCAATCACTGAAGCCTCCAGAATTTCGGCCATGTGGTCGTGGCCTTGGTGAATACGAATCAGCTCGATGCAGGGCATTGCAAAAGCTTTTGCCGTCGCAAAACTCCTGTTGGCATCCTTCACAGCAGATACACCCTTCTGCAGTATTTTGTATACCCCCTCGACAAGGAATTTCACATACTCGTCTGCATCCGTCAGGACCTGCGGCGTCATCGCGGGAGTTGGAGGAGCTACTACAGTTTGCGGACCGAAAGAAGATCCGCCAACCTCAATCAGCGAGGCTTGAACCTCGGCATCAATGGGCTCTTCGTCAACAGGGGCTGGACTGCTAGCCCGAGGAGCCGAAGCAACAGAAGGGGCCGGCACAGGCGTCGAGATGGTCCTCCAAGTAGAAGGAGCGACACAGGGTTCTACACCCTTACCCTTCTCAAGCCCGGAGGAACCACCGATGTCAACGGCCACCTCTTCTACCCCCAACGTCCTATCAACAGTTGATACCTCCCTTGGTAGAAAAGGGAGATCATCACTTGTCTCTTGACCCGTCTCAGCGGTCGCGACCGAAAGACGGGTCTCATCATCAATAGGGACAGAATCTGTCGCTACCTCCTGAGCGGTAGCCGCCTCAACTTCCACGGTTGAAGCCGGGGTGAGACTCGGCAATGATACAGCCGACCTCCCCTCATCATGATAAAGAGGGGATTTAACCCTCTCCTCTGTCTCAACTACTTCTGTTGCCTCCACAACAGGCTCTTGCAGCTCTGGAACAACGTCATCGGAAGACGACGAACTCCATTCCTCTTCACCACCAGGAAACGGTGTGCTTGTTAAACCTTCGGCACTTGAAGATTCCGTTCTGGCCTTTGCCATCTCGGAAGCTGCTGCACCCTCAGTTTCCCTCCTGACATAATCTGGGGATACCGGAATCTCCACGTCAACAGCATCCTTCGGATCTTCCTCCATGGGAGACATCATAGTCGGCGGGATACGCACTTCAGACGAGCCCGCCGTCCCTTCTCGCCTGCTCCCACCTGACTTTGGGGTGCGAGGTTTTCTTTTTAACGGTTCCTACAAGAGAAGATGAAGCCTCCTAAATAGTGGAACCAAAATCAGATTATGTGGGACGCCTTTACCTCTGCGGACGTTGAATCCGATGACGCCGTCGGTGACGACGCCTTCTTCTGCTTCTTCGGTACAAGAGATTCAATCCCTTCGTCTGCACATCGCTTTGATCAATCGCCCGAGGGTTCTGCTTGAAAGACGGAAGGGGCACTCCGGTGACCTATCCCTGACGGACGATGCGATCGGGCCTTCACCGGCACGTCCCCGGTCATCGCTAACTGGGTGCCTGCAATAAGACTGGTCTCCCTGTCATATCCGGAGGGCGCAGCAGCCATAGCACAGTAAAATTTGGCGGCTGAGTAAAGAATAGGCGGCCGCGGATCTGGGGCGGGCAACGTAAAACGAGCTCCGGTACATCCGGTATTATAGTAATGCCAAGCTCGTGCACCATCCAACAAACTTCCAACATACCCCAGAGAAATACTGGGGTTATCCAACATCATCTGGGCATAACTAAATTGCCGCACAAAGCGGCTTGGCAAATATGGTTCCAGGTAGCACTGATTCCTGTTCCGGTATACCAGATGAGATGGCCGGATACTCTGCAACCAGCGGAATCCCCATTGAGGCAGAGTGGTGGTACCTTCGCCCAGATCCCTTAGATCTTCATTGGCCTCAAAACCCAAGTAGATTGGACCAACTTTGGTAATTTCCCAACCCTGAAGACGGGATAAAACCTTTCTACAAACAGGGACACCAGTATGTGACCAGCTCCTCCGATTGAAACGACGAAGGAGTGCATCTCCAGCCTTATAATCTTCTTCCGAGCCTGGACTCATCACACTGGGATGATGCAAAATCAGCCATCCCATCAAATAGTGAAACGGCAGTTCAGCGCGCAGAAAGTTATTGTTTCTGCCCCTGTCATGAATCATATTTCCAGCAAACTCTCGCAAACCTCGCTGCAGGTTACATACCATTGCAGGAAGAAGAGCCAAACGCCGGCCGAAGACCAACTTCACGGCTGGCAGGATTAAGTTTCGGGTTACCCTCTCTACGGCACCGGATCCGCCCACGAACACGCAATCCCGAAGCCATATCATCAGTTAGGACGCTAACACCGCCTTGGGTGACATCCGATAAGCAAGATGCCAGAAGCAGCTATAGGAGCGTGCATCTGACTGCTGGTCATCATTTCCTCGGGGATTTTTCTCCCCTAACCTGCTCATTTCGGACAACACTTCGCTACGAGAGAGCGCCGGTGGAGTGGAAAACTGTGAGGGATCCTCTTTGTCTTGTCTAAAGACATAATCTCTCCAAGCGGTCACATGAGGCTGCGTCCCATTTCTATCCCGTCTCTGTATATAGTAATGATGACTCGCCACCTCCTTGAAGACGGCCGTCATCTCCTCAGCCCTGTCCCCCAGGACCTGAAGTTCCTCATTGGTGGGAAAGTACTCTTCATAGGGTTCCGACCTCCAAGGGAGTTTTGACACCTCGTACATCTCATGAAATACGAACCCTAATTCCCCCACCGGAGTAAAAAAGGTCCCGGTATGGATATCAAACATCTCCAGTAGTGCGAGGAACATGTGCCTGTTGAGATCAACACCCGCCTGGGTAGCACGGATCGCGGCAGTCAACCTAATCTCTCGAAGCTCGGTCCGAAACCGCGACAAGATCCAGAATGTCAGTTTATCCCACTTGGAAACATAATGGCACCAACCCTCTACCCGAAAATCTCCTTTCGGGTATGAGCATTCCATCAAAAACATACGGTGTGTAAAAGTTAAGGCGCTATAAGCAACCGTATCAATGGGTACTTCACTGTAGAGGCTCCCAGGACGTAGTGTCCGCAGGTGAAAGAAGACCCAGACCGTGTGGCGGTCAAAGTATCCCTTTGGTCGGAGGTAGAATCAATTTGGATGACGCCGGTAACCGCTCCCCCCTGAGAGGGGGTAAGATCCCAAGACATCCTCCTCTGGGAAACAAGGCGACAGAAAGATGTCAAAGGCCATTGACGTTCGAGTTCCTTGACGGTCATATGCACCCCATTCGCTGTAAAGAACCAGTCCTCCTTGACCTTCAACACCGTCGCATCAGTAGAAGTGAGGCGGTCTCCGAATAGGAACTCAGGCTTCAAGAAGGTCAATTTATCGGATGTGGAAGATTTTAAAACACCACGTTCCACCAGTCGTTTGAGGAACCCATACTGTTGCTCGCGGATTTGGGTCATTCTCTCGGGAGGCTGATCCAGCATAAGAGCATCTTGAGCAGAGTTTATCACTTCCTCATCACACTCTACTCCCATCTGGTTGAAGACAGCCTCCAAGAACACTTCATTCAAAGGCGGGATCGCCACTGACACTAGCAAAGATCAGAAAAATATTAGAAGCAATAAGAGAAAGAAGAGCTTCGGCGCATCATCAGGGTTTAAACCCATGCGCGTCAGCAGCCTCGACGCATTATCAGGGTTTAAACCCATGTGCGTCAGCAGCCTCGGCACATCATCAGGGTTTAAACCCATGCGCGTCGGCGAACAAAGACCGCGGCACATCATGAAAGACCCAAGGTCTATGTGCGTTGGTGTACGAAAAACGAGACTTACCAACCACCTCCGGCTGAACTTCGACAGGCCGTCGGGGAACGTCGGCCGTTACAACTTTCGCAGGCTCCTTCGCTTTCTCCTTCCCCTTGCCGGCACCACCGCGAGGAGTCTTGGGAGCCATTCTCTCAGAGAAGAAAAAGTTAGGGTTTTGAAGAAAAAACTCTAAAGAAAGCAAAGGCACAGAGCAGATGAACTCTCTCTCTCTCTCCAACCCTTACCTATTTATAGGGCTTGGTCGCACGCGTGAACCGATGACGTGTAATCTCAGCCGTCGCTTTGGGTTCCGTGAGAAGATAACAACAAATACAACCAAAAGATCATCATTAATCTTTTCGGTTACCAAGGCGTCATCATCATCAACTGAAAGGAGCATGCGCCCGAACAAGCATGCGCCCAAAAATTATGCGCCCTGACCTCCATGCTTCTTATTCAAAGTATTCCAAAACTTATTCAAAAGTTTTGAAAACTTTGAAGGGGGTCTTGTAGAAGCATAGAATTTCACAACCAGAAAGCCCCTGCGCCAGGCATTATATGCGCCAGAACTCAGACAGCTAATCAAATAAGCCTTAGACATTCGAAGAAGGACTTTTTATTTATATATATAGAAGCCTATTACATGTCTAGAAAAGGTTGTACAAAGGAGAATTTCTACAAAGGAAGGATCCTAGATCTACAGCCAACAGCCACCATGCGCCTTCCAGATAGGCGCAGCAACCACCATGCGCCTTCCGATAGGCGCAGCAGTCACCATGCGCTGTCAGCCAGGCGCAGCAGATGTCATGCGCCTTCAGCCAGGCGCATCCTACCATCTCTTCAGCAGCTCAGTTATGTGCATCCCTTCAGCAGCTCAGTTATGTGCAACTCTTCCAACCAGGCTCACCTGGCCGAGCAGAGCCCAGTTATGTGCCGCTCTTCCAGCCAGGCTCACCTGATAAGTGCTTCGCCAAGCAAAGCATTTAACCCTCTGGCTGGAACCGAGGAAGAGAAGAGCACCGCAAATGCTGTGGCCAGGGGAGGCTTCGAAAGAGCCTCCAAAGACCAAGGAAGACCGTGATCGAAATCATGGCACAAGGAGCTTTCAACACAATCAAAGTGGACGGCACCCACTTTGAAGAAAGAGAGAGCCTAGCACCACCATTCCGATCTACGGCTCTTCCGGAACAACGGAGACGAGGCCCGAACATCCCTATCTTTGGATGCAACAGGCACCTTCCGTCTGTCTCAGAAGCCCTCGACTCCGTCTTTTGGATGTAACAGTCACCTTCAAGTGCATCGAAGACAACACGACGTCTCATCTTTACCCTCGGGAGCACTTCGTCAACAGAATGCACCCACATATCCAAGTTCATATTGGAAGTACGTGAGGGAATGAGGAGCAAACCTTCTCTCCATGCCACTATTTATAGGTCGGGCAAATCAAACCCACGCGCCAAGTGGATGACTCTCCGAATTCTGTGCAATGAATTTGTATTAAATGGATGAACCGGACACCTCGAATTCAGCCAAACGGCTATTTATAGCACTCGAGGAGCGAGACAGCCGCGTCATTAAAGGACATGTCGGATGCGCCAGCCAAACAGCGCATCACACGGACGTGCCCTCCAGCATCAGGTGCATCACACAGACGCGTCCTACAGTTTTCGGCACATCACAGAGGATGCGCCCTTCCTCACATCTCCATGCCGAGTGGAACACCAACCAATGTGCCCACTCAGCTGTCCATCGAACGTCACAAACATTAAATGCTGAACTGATACCAGAGTTGGCAGCACGCTTCCCAAAGTTTGAACAGTTGACAGCTTTTTCAGAGAACGAAGCGTCGGCAACGTCAGCATCATCATGACTCTTTTCCGACGGCTACTGCCACGTGGCCATCCGCATGCGCCTCTACGGCCATGCGTCCAAATCGCCATACGCCTCTACGGCCATACGTCCAAACCAGCATGCGCCTCAAAAGCCATGCACCTCAGACCCTTCACTGATCCCTAAAGATAGAAGAAGAGTCTCCAGCTGAAGCTTTGCATGCGCCTCAAAAGCCATGCACCCCAGACTGATCTCTGATCCCGAAAGACAGAAGGAAGGTCACCTGCATGCGCCTCAAAAGCCATGCGCCCTAAATGGTTTGTAACTCCTAAAGGTTATGAGCCGCAGCCTCCTCCTGCGCCCAGATCCAAGGCGCAGCTCACCAGATCACTACTCCCCCCCAAATCCGAGATCTTCAAGCCATGAGTCGACGACATGTGTCCTTTGACTCAACTCGTCCAAGATTTCAGCAACAGAAAGATCTTCTCTTCTGTTACATGCCGGCTCACAACAGCAGTATGAAGAGTTCAACCTCCCAATCAGGGCGCATCATCTGTGTGCCCCCATCAGCAACTTCCACGTGGCGTCCCCACACACCGGCGCATCCTACATGCGCGCATGAGCAGCCAGCCTACAAAACTATAAATAGAGGGATCTTCTCCTTCACACACACACACAGAATCCACAACGAACATACAAGGAATCACCAGAGAGGCAGACACAGACACTCAACGTCTTCCTCCTTTCAGCAAGCTCCAGCACCCAGAGCAATCCACACCTTCAGAGAACCGACAACCGTCGTCAGCCGGTCAACGGAGTCAACGCATTACCACTCGCTCCATTGGCACTAAGGACCCAGCTTAAACAAAAGTGTACTCCTAGGACTACATTTAAGTCCTATATTGTAACACTGTTCTGTTTGTATTAAAATTTTCAATCAAACAATTTTAATGGCAAACACCTGTCATGAGATGTTATTCCCGAATTTTCCTTGGTATATTGGTGTGTGATATCCATGTTTTATGTACTTATATAGACATTGATTTGAGAGTGGGCTGATCACCTACTTTTGAATCCGTGTTATGACGTGCCATGTCCGGATCCATGATACTATTCGGGGATGGGGGAATTATTAGAGGTTATGTGATCAAAGCCTCCCTGATACTATTTTGCTAGCGCCACCCTCACCTCACGTAGGGTGTAACAGATACCCCATGTCCATGTTATCCAGGTTGGCCGGCATGACCCTTTCAGATTTTTATATGATTGTCGGGCCAAGTGGATAACCCTACCATGATTCCCTAGCCGATCACATAGCGCTCTAATAATTCAAGTCACATTTTTATATTTATTTATCCTAGGAGGCTAAGTTCTGTTCGGAAGAAGGGTTACAACCCCGATCCTTGTTTGGTTTAAGGGTTGTAACTCGGCTTCCGAATAGTTCCTAAGCAATCCTACATATATATTGTCGTCATATTCAGTACTCACATCTATTATACATTTCCTGCTGATTTTACCCTGTATTTCACATATCTTTGTCTTGTATTTTATTACACTGTCTCTTATAGTATTTGTCAATTCATATGGAACTGCTGTTGGTGTTTGTACTTGCTTATTTTCCTGACAGGATACCGTTGACAAATTTACAGATGATTCAGAGGCTGATTGCCCGACCTATTATGGGGACGGGTTAGATGGAGTAGACTTGGACCGTAGCTTGTTAGTAGAGCCACTAGACTTTGCTCACCCTGAGTAGTGTAGTTTAGTTAGGTTTGCCTGGCCTGCGAGCCAGCTTGTACTTTTCAGACTGTAGTATTATATTATATTCTGTGATGTTATGTTTAGTTTTGGACTTGTGTGGATTTTAAACTTATTTCCTGCTTTCATCTATCCTATTTTCCTTCCGTGCTATCTACCTTAGTTTTGTTTATGTGATTGAGACTGTATTGCTATGTCACCTCCATTCGGAGTGTATATACTGTACAGGTACCTTTATCTGTTTAGTTGTAGTATTTATAGATGACCTAGACAGCGTTCTACCGCCGATGCTGCGGCGTAGGCTGGACGTAACCACGTACTCGTGCCCCTAATCAGGTTGCGGGTCGTGACACAACCCCTTTGAAAGGATTCAGATCTGCAATCTCTTTTTGGACTTCTCCATTACCATCCACATATTTGAAACATTGGTGGAGCGTAGAGGGTACAATATTGTGTTCATGGAGGAATGGCCTTCCCAACAAAGCGTTGTATGAGCCATGATTGTCAATAACATAGAAAGTTACCTTTGTACGAAGATTGCCAATTTGAAGTTTTAGGCGTATCTTCCCCAAAGGTTCACTTCTTCCTTGATTAAACCCCAGGATAGTAGTGATAGTCGTAGAAAGGTTATGCACTGGGATCTTCAAAGCATTCAGTAAAGACTTCGGCATAATGTTAAGTGCGGACCCTGTCAATCAGAATGCGATCTACTTTCATGGTGTCCACATACCGCGTAAAATAGAGAGGACGATCATGACGATTGTCTTCTAACAATATGTCATCTTGTGTAAAAGTGATATTGGGCATTAATTCAAATACACTATGACAATGTGCACAACTTACTGGCTTCTTTTCAGGCTTTTTGAGAAGAGTAAGACAAGCGTTAGCATGCATCAAGGCTTCATTTAATGTCTCTCGAGTCTCTTTTAAGAGACGTAAGAGTTCAAAGATTGACAATCTTGCTGGAGTATTGGCCAATTGAGCCAATATGTCAAAATTATATGGCTTTTCAAGTCTGAGAGATGAGGACTTCTTCAATGCTTTATCAAAGCGGACAGGTTGTTTCCCTTTGTCTGCTGCTGTTGGTTTAGGAGGAGATGGTTCGACCACCGGCAAGGATGTGGATGGTATATTCTCGCCAGGAGAAGATGTTGAAGGAGGAACATCAGGAGATGGAGCAGGGTACTCTTGATTTTTAAAATACTCCCAAACATAGGGTTTCCCTGATCTAGTGCCTATTAGAATTTCTTCTTCTGTTACTGGTTCAAAGGATACCATGTTACAGTTCTTGGGTTTAGATCTGGAATGCTTCTTCTGCTTAGAAGAGGAAGGCGTTTCAAATTCTACTACCAGATCTGGGTGAATCTACATAATCTCTCCTCTGTCAGTTGACATCGGAACAAGACCTTCATTTTGAGGAGGTGGAAGATTCACGATCTCAAGAGTAGTCCTTGGAATGGGAACAATACCATCTTGCACAAGTTGCGATGGAAAATCATCGAATTGTAGAGAAACTACATTAGCAGTCACCGTTTTCTCGTCCTGTTGCAGAGTAATTGCTCTAGAGTTGACCAACTATTGGATTTTACCCTTGAGCACATAACATACTCTGGTTGTATGTCCTATAAATCTGTGATAAACACAGTATTTAGGGAGATCAGTTTTACCCACTTTTTCTGGCCGTTTTGCCTCTAGAAGCTGAAGCTTATTGCTTTTGATCAAGCAATCGAAGATGCTTAAAGTATCATCTTCATCAAAAGAATACTCTTCTTTTGGACGAGTCGATTTCTGTGGTAGTGCTGATGGAGTGGATGCCATCTGAGTGACGTTGACAGCCAAAGACTCCTTGCCTTTAAGATTAATGGCCAATGTATCTTTACTCTTGCGGTTATTCTGACAATTACTACCCCCGGGTGTAGAATGTTCATCTTGGTTAGGATGAGTCATTTGGACTCCTAACTGCTTGAACTTTTCGGCACTGACCTCGGCTGCTTTGGCATTGAAAATAAAAGAAGGCCAATCCTGGAATTGTATAGATCCTGTCCACATACTGATAATAGGCAACAAGTTTGATTTGCAAGTGTCTATTGTTACAGCAGATGGAGTTCCTAAAGACATTTTGAGTACCTCTCGGCGGAATCTTTTAATGAAACTCTCTGTAGATTCATTATGCCTCTGTTTAATCTTAATTAGGGCAGACATCGTCATGTCGTTGACTCCTTCGTAGAATCGTTCCAAGAATATTTGCTTAAAACCAGCAAAAGAAGTGATACAACCATCAGGCAGGCTACGATACCAGTCGTATGCTGCGCCAGCTAAACAACCGACGAACACTCTGGTAAGGAGAGCATCATTTAGCTGTAATTGATCAGTCATCACTTTAAAATAATTTATGTACTGACTTGGAGAAGTGCTGCCATCAAACAACATGATGGTTGGGAGCTTATATTTAGGAGGAAATGGAACCTCCTTCAATTCTGTAGGATATGGTTGCTTTATACCCAGTCTTTGTAGGCCATCCTTCTGTTTGAAGGCCTCAAACTGAGTACGTAAGAGTTTCACAGTCTCATTAGCATCCCCTGATGTTTGGTAATTGGTAGGCTGGTTAGAAGTGTTAGGAGGAGGAACAACGAGGTAATTACCACCTCCAGTACCAGACAGACTGGGATCAGCTTGAATTGGCACGAAAGTGACCTGAGGAGTTGGTACCCCCAGACTAGCAGGTAGGGAAGATGCAATAAGCTCTGGATTTGTAGCTGGGTTTATAATCGGTGGCACTGTATGTTGAGCCACGATTATAGTATGCATGCTTGCGACCATCTCTGCCATGGTCTTCAATTTGTCCTCCAATGCAACAATTCATTGCTCTTGACTGGTTGAAGTAGAGGCATCTTGATCTTCCGTAACAGTATATGTCGTCACTTCTCTTGCTGCTATTGATGAGATAGTTTATTCAGAACTTTCACTATCTGCATCAAACTCTGAGAAAGAGTCTTCTCCTACATGAGCGTTGGGGAGATCTTCTTGATTAAAGACACCTTGGTTCAAATGTCGATTCCTCGATCTAGTGTATTGAAAGATACCTTCATTGGATGCATGGATCCCATATAAGTATTGCTGACTAGGATTATAGGATGCGTTACGTCTTGGACGTTTCCCACCCCCAGTGCCTTGAGAAGTCATGTTGACAGAAGCATATAATAGCTCATCTTCGTCTTCTATTATATGTTCAGGAGTTGAAGCATAGTTCAGATGATCGAAGACTGATCGTCGAGCCGATTGGCAACAACAGTTGATGACGACTTCATGAAGGCAGTGGCGATTTGAAGCGCGATTTGGAGGTGAGGGAGTCATCCCTGTAATTTCTCGTCTTTGTGTAAGACGTTGCCACAAATCAGTTACAACTACAGGACGAGAAGAAGTCGAAGGAACATATTCCTTAATGATGTTAGGAACATGTCTCCTATTCTTCAAATGTTTAGTTCCCTGAGTGTACAAAGATGTACTCAACTTATTAGCATAGGTGGTTGGGTCTTTCTTTTCAAAATTTGGCTTTTGGTACAGATTGGCCTTTGGCATAGGGTTCTTACGTTTCGCCAAAGTTGATACTGGTTGACGTCTATTGAGATAAGCGCACAAATCTAAAAATTCTGCTCCAGGTGTCTCTGTTCGTGATACCCTCAATTTTTTTTGCTTCGATCTTGAAATTTGTAAGGTAGAAAGGTCTTGACCAAACCCCATAGGGGTAGGTAAGATACCTCTTTGGTCAGTATTCTTTCCAATATCAGAGATCCGGAGACCTCTGTTTAAAGGAATAGAATCTGATAGATCTTCCTCTGAGTCATAGACTAGGAAAGTTTGAGAAAAGACCAAAGGGTGCTTTCCTTTATTTTGTGAAGGGTCAGCTAAGAAGCCTTTTCCTTTGTTCTGTCGTGAGACCATTTTAGGCACAGATTACGCCAATTGAGAAAGTGTCAAAGGACTCTTCCCTTTGTTCTGTCTAGTATTAGCACTAGAACATTGATTCTCCAAGTTCAGAACTTGAGAATTAGAAGAGGGAATAGCCAAAAGACTAGTTCCCTTGAGTTGTGCTAGAGTAGCAGACTGTGCCTGAAGTACTGATTGCTTGGGTTGCGCCATAGTCCTATGGGCTACTGATGGTGCCTTTGCAGCAACATAGGTAGAATGCACCTCAATAATAGCTTGAACAGGCTGTGCCTTGGCAGCAAAGAGAGTAGTAGACTGCGCGTGGGCAGCAGGATGAATAGGTTGCGCACGGGCAACAGAAGCAAGCTGTGCTTGAGTCGTCGCGACAGACTGTGTCTTGGCCACTGAACACTCAGGTTGCGCCTGGGCAACAGTGACCTTGGGAGATTTAGGAGCCTACACAGTCCTGTTCTTGACGATAGACGTTGTACGCTTGTTGCTCTTGGTGCTAATCATATCCTCATAGGCTATCTGGTTGACCTGAACAACCAGAGTCTTCTGCGTCGTGCCGATCAATGCAGTGTCACATTGAGTTGTCACCTTCTCGTCGGAGGAGAAAGTCATCCCCAGCAGAGTCGCCATTTTGTTTGCAAAAATAAAAAGTTTATTCCAAACTTGAAAAAATAGTACAAAGTACAATAAATTCTGGAAAGTACAACTGTAGGAATCTGATCAGAAGACGATCACTTTATCCCTTGGACTATGTGAACTTGAAGACTGTAGCCTCTGGAGAATGTAGCAGCAATTTTGTAAGAGTTCTTGATCTCTGTACGTATCTATCTGATGATTTCACAATGATTGGAAACTCTATTTATAGAGTTCAAGAAATAACTGTTTTAGCAGTTATTCTGATATGCGCAAGGCTGGATTGTGCCAAATTGGGTTGCGCTAACCTCCTGTTGTGCCAACTTTCAGTCAGTTGTTAAGTCATGTACTAAC
Source organism: Iris pallida (assembly GCA_029216955.1). Taxonomy (NCBI): domain Eukaryota; kingdom Viridiplantae; phylum Streptophyta; class Magnoliopsida; order Asparagales; family Iridaceae; genus Iris; species Iris pallida. The sequence goes on from JANAVB010015000.1 coordinate 9,174,399, forward strand.
TGTATTTAGACCCGTGGCATCATGTGATTGAGATGCGCGTGGTCGTGTACAGGATAGTAGACACGTCTTGAGAGATTAGTGGCATGTGAGCCACGTCATCCTGCTTTAGAATGTAAGTTGTCTCAACTTCATCAGGTTGTACGAGCTTCAGTCAACTGCGCCTGATTGAGCCGCGCCTAGATACGTGGCAGCTTTTGAGCCAAAGTCATTCAGATTGTGCCTAGACGCAACTAAAGATTTTGTCTGGATTGCACCTAGGCACAACTTACGAAGTGTACAGGACAGCTGTCTACCAACTCTCCTTGAGCGACACAATTTACGGGATTCGAAAAGATCATCCTCGTTCACTGTAGTATCAGTTGTCAGTGCTGTCAGGTACTGATGGCCATTAAGTGTCAGACGCCATGTAGATTTTGGTGTAATAAGACTGGGTGCAGTCTGATATCAGGCACAACCTGATCAGTGGCGTAGCTTGTTCTCTGAGCTTTATATCAGTGGCACAACCTGATCTTTGGGGCGCAACTTGATCACTAATTAGTATGTTCAGGGCACAACTTGATTTTTAGGCCCTACACCGGTATTTTCACCCCAACCACAAGAAGATCATACATGAGCTCCCGAATCCATTCTGCTTCCTCCGCTAAGGTATCAAGTGCAAAGAACTCAGATTCCGTGGATGACCGTGAGAGCATAGTCTGCTTCTTCGACTTCCACGATATAGCAGCTCCATCCATTGTGAAAATGAATCCACCTGTAGACCTCTCGCTCTCCACCTCTGAGCACCAGTTGGCATCACTGAAGCCTTCCACTACCGGCGGATCTCCGCTGTAGTGCAGTACATATGTCTGAGTCTTCTTGAGATATCTCATAACCCGTTTTACAGCTTTCCAGTGCTCAATGCTTGGGTTGCTCGTAAAATGACTCAGCATTCCTACGGCGAAAGCTATATAAGGAATGTCAGGCCTTGTGGCAGTAGTAGCATACATCAAACTCCTAATCATGCTTGCGTACTCCAGCTGCCTGACGCTTTCCTTTGAATTTGGCTTCAGCTTCAGATTACACCTGTAAGGCGTATCGATCCCTGGAAGATCCTGATACCCGTAGCGTGTGATCATCTTCTCAATATAATGAGACTATGACAGCGCTATTCCAGTGTCTGTCCGAATGATCTTGATCCCTAAGATCACATCAGCTTCCCCCAAGGCCTTCATACTGAACTTACTCGAGATGAACTTCTTTGTCTCCGTGACATAGCCCATATCCGTACCTAGGATAAGCATGTCATCCACGTACGGACAAACGATCACACCTCTTCCATCAGCAAACTTTGTGTAAACACACTTGTCCGTCTCGCTGACCATGTAGCCATTTGACCTTATAACCTTGTCAAATTTCTTATGCTACATCTTGGAAGCCTGTTTAAGACCATACAAGAATTTCACCAACTTGTAGACTTTGTCTTCAAGACCCTTGACGACAAATCCCTCTGGCTGTTGCATGTAAATCTCTTCGGTCAGCTCGCCATTTAGGAAAGTTATTTTTACATCCATCTGATGTATCACCATCTTATGTATCTCTGCGAGAGCAATCAACATTCTGATAGTGGTCATCCTAGCTACTGGAGCATACGTATCAAACTAGTCGATCCCCTGCTTCTGAGAAAACCCCTTGGCTACCAACCTAGCCTTGAACTTGTCAATAGTTCTGTCTGCTTTCATCTTCTTCTTGAAGATCTATTTGCATCCGATAGGTTTAGCTCATTCAGGAAGATCAACCAATACCTAAGTGTTATTTGAGGTGATGGAATCAATTTTATTGTCAAGCGCCTCCTTCCAGAAAATCGTGTCTCTGGCCTTCATCGCGTCATCATAGGTAAGCGAATCTGCTTCCACATGATAGGTGATAAAGTTATTTCTGAAGTCCATCGGCCTTCTCACATGCTTTGCTGACGGCTCAGCGAGTTCTGGTTCAACCGTTGTTTCAACAACAACACCTTCTTGGACTACATCCTCATTGAATACTTCAGTTTCCTGTGCACCCTCATTGTTCTCCAGAATATCCACAAGAACAATATTCTTGTGTCTTGCAAATTTGTATTCAAAATATTCTGCGTCGCGAGATTCAATGATATGATTTGACACAATATCAAAAAAGCTCTGAGCATCACTCTTCTCGGCATAACCCAAGAAGATTGTCTCTGTAGTCCTTGTCCCAAGCTTCTGAATCTTTAGATCTAGAAGCTTGACATATGTCAGACACACCCACACTCGAATGACATTCAAGTTAGATCTGACCTTGAACCAGAGTTCATGTCTAGTAATGTCTGAAGTTGCATGAGGCACTCTATTTAGAACAAAAGTGGCCGTCAATACAGCTTCTCCCTAGTAGCACTTTGGAAGACCCGCAGTCAACAACATTGAGTTACTCATTTCTGTCAACGTTCTGTTCTTTCTCTCTGCTACTCCGTTTGATTGAGGAGAGTACGGAGCCGTAGTCTCATTGACAATTCCATGTTCTTTGTAGAACAATACGAATACATGAGACCTGTACTCTCCACCTCGATCACTTCTTATTCTCTTGAGTTGTTGTCCAGTCTGTCACTCAGCTTTGGCCCTGAACTCCTTGAATGTCTCGAATACTTCATCTTTTTCCTTCAGCAAGTAGACGAACGCATACTTTGAGAAGTCATCGATGAAGGTTATAAAATACTTTATCTCGGCCTTTGTAGAGAATTGTTTGAAGTCACAGATATCGGAGTATACCAACTCCAGAAGATCTGTACTTCGATTAATCCGAGGAAAGGGTTTTCTTGTGATCTTTGTTTGAACACAAACTTTACATTTCTCTACCTTACCTCCATATTTGGAGATAAGTCCTAGACTTGACATTTTGTTTATTTGTTTACAATGAACATGTCCTAGCCTATTATGCCATAACTCAAGACTATAAGCAGAAGGGGTCATTGCATTAATTACATTGGACTAATTTACAAGTTAAAATTTGAACATTCCTTCGGTATAAAAAGCTTTCTCGAAATATATTCCCTTAAAAGACATCACCATCTGGCCAGCATTGATGTCCATCCTGAGGCCTGTATTGCAGAGTAGGCCTCCCGAGATCAGGTTCTTTGCGATAGCAGGTATATGCTTCACACCTTGAAGCGTCAGAGACTTCTCCGAAGTCAGCTTCAAAACCACCATCCCAATCTCGAGCACTTCAGTTTGTGCCTTGTTCGCCACCATAACCACTTCAGAAGTTGGTGTATAGGTGGTGAACCACTCCTTGCAGGAGCAGACATGACAGGTGGCTCCAGTGTCTACCCACCAGTCAGAGTCAGCCCCCATCGTATTGACCTGTTCAATCATGGCAACAACTTCAGTGATCATAGAAACCTTGCTAGGCTCTCCTTGCTCTCATTATTTGGTCTTTGCTTTACATTCATTCTTGAAATGGCCCTTCTTGCCGCTCTTGAAACAAGGCATATGAGATTTTGCCTTCTTTTGCTTGAAGGAAGTCCCCTTCACGTTCAGATTGTTAGGGTCCTTATTCTTGTTGTGGGAAGCCGCATGCTTTCCCTTTGGTTCCCTGGTATAAACCAGATTGGCGTTAGCCAATTGCTTGGATAGTGCGTCTACCATCATTTAAGCCCTCATCTGGTCCTCAACGTAAATTTCCTGCAGGAGATCGTCGAGAGTGATCTCCAACTTCTTCCTATGCATGTTTGTATAGAAATTTCTCCATCCAGTAGGGAGCTTCGAAATGATCCCTCCAACAACAAACTTGTCGGAGAGGGGCATCGCCTCGTCTTCCAACTTTTGTCGCAGTTTCAGGAACTCCTTCACCTGCGGCAGCATTGGCTTCTCGTCCTCAAAGAACCACTTGTGTTTCTCAATAAGAAATATCTTGCTACGGTTCTTATCATCCTCGTACAGTTTCTCCAAAGACTCCCAAATCTCTCTGGCAACAGCCTTCTTTGGATATGATTCAGCAAAGGAGTCTTCCATAGCATTTAGGATCATAAGCCTACAAATGCTATTGTCCCTTCTCCATTTGGCCTGGTTCTTAGTTGCCGCAGAGATTGCGGCTGCAGATCCAGTCTCTGGAACAGTAGGTTCCTCCTCATACAACACGTAATCAACTTCACTAAGTTGAATAGTGAGAGTAACCTTCCTCTTCCAGACTTGATAATGCTCTCCATTAAACTGTTCTAACTTTGTGAAGTTAGGATTAATGAGTGCAACATTCAAGTTTTCCATCTCGTTAAGCTTTGAGATTGTTAGTCCCGAGGGACAATTTTTGATAGAAAACTGCAAAAATGAAATGATTGTAAAAACAATGTTTCTAGCAACACTTCAAAGAAGGTGCTTGAAAGAGATCCTTGGAGGATTCTGGATAACGAAAATCTAAAAAGATTTCGTTATAGCAGCAAACGAAAGTAGTACTTCTAAAAAAAGTATCTAATCGAATTGATAGCAGCAACAGCGATGATAGGCGAATGGTCGAAGAACAATCTGCTGGGTTGAATGATCACCGTTGCTCAAAGCTTAAATCACCCCACACGAACAGCTTCTACGAACCAGCAAGTTCGACAGAAAACTTTGGAACACTCCACTCTTCTGACTCCTCGGATGGCAGCGGACTCCTGTACAAAGTAACGCTGGTGCAACACTTCTCTTCTCTCTCAAAGTCTGTAGAAATTCGTAAGGAATTCCGAACACTTGTCTTGTTCTTATCTATATGTACTATAAAAGAGAAGAGACCTTATATAGGCCCGCACTGCAACTGTCCAGTTAGCAGAACGTTCAGAACATAGGAAAAATTGTTCCGAACGTGCTGTAACCGCTCAGATCACGCACAGACACGATCTGAGTCAACTTGCGCACATCGTGCGCCACTTGCACCACTCACGCAAGTTGCGTACCGCGCGCACAATGCCTCTTGTGCCACCTGTGCACTCTGCACAACATGTGCCAACTGCGTGCCAATAGGCAGCGCACACTAGCGTGCCACTGGGCTGCGCAACTGGGTGCTCCACTGGGCCGCACAACTGGGCACGCCACTTGTCCGCGCCAATTGGTCAGCGCCAATTGGCCGTGCCATCTGGCAGCGCGATCGACTTCGCAAGTGGCTCGCATATCGAGCACAACTTAAGCGCACTATGCACCTAGTGACGATGCTGACATGTTAAGTGCAAAGTGCGCTAACAAAATGCCACATTATGCCTCATGAGCCAATGAGCCCGAGGCCAAGTCCGAGTCCGAGTCGCTAAGCCCCTACGGGGCTTAGCTCCATTGGAAATTAATTTCCAAGAGCAAAAGACATGAATGCTTCATGGATGATTTGGCCTTTTTTCCTGCTAGAAAAATACCTCCACATGGCACGCCCATGTACACCTCCATACCACTTGTGCATCTCTAAACAAGCATAGCTTATATATAGAGATACATTTCTTTTGGCCTAGCCGATGTGGGACTAAAGTTTTCCAATGCAAAGGCCAAAATCCCAACAATTCCCATATATCTCTATATATGGGTTTGAGTGTTCTCCACAGTAACTGTCCATCATGCATTAGGAGGGATATCGCTGACGACTTGAATCTTCCCGCATGGGTCAAACAACTGACTATAATACAAGAATGGACTAAGCCTTGAATTCTGCACCATAACTAAAATTCTTTCCACTCATATAATGTAGTTACATGTGCTTCTGGCTGCACATTAAAGGTCCTGTGCCAGCCTGGTTTCAATGTATAATTTTGGGTATCTACAAGTTTACCCTCAAGAGTCGGCCTGATATCTCTTTGCATACACTATAGGTAACTTTTTTGTTAAAGAGACATGGCATGAAGCGCTTTACGCTTTCCTTGCGGTGCTACGCCGCTATGATATGGCCTAAGGCCGAGACATTACCCCTACCGGGAACCTCATCGTAGTGTCATACTACTATAGCATGAGGTCATCGCCTCTTTGTAGTGGCATACTACCCAGCATGAAGCCTTAGACTCCCTTGCGGTGTAATGCCGCAACGACATGGCTTGCAAGGCTGAGGCTTTACTCCTATCCGGGTACCTCATCATGGTGTCATGCCACTGTAACATGAGCAACTCCTTCCCTTTTAGTGCTGACTACACCCCTCTTTAATTTTAACATACATCATTAGGCTACCTGCCTGTTTGCGGTGCTACGCCGCTGTGACTTGGCTCGCAAAGACGAGATATTACCCCTTTCGGGAACCTCACGGTGGAGTCACCCCACTGTAGCATGGAGTTTCACTCCTTGTAGTGCTACGCTACTGTGCTTCCTGTAAAGCACACCTTGCATTCACTGTGCCTGAGAACTCGTTAAGGCATTTAAGCCAACCTTCCTACAGGAACCATTTTTCGTAGGAAACAATAGTAGACAATAGTGGTTGTAGGTCCGTAATCTTTCCATGCCCTATAGGACATGTATCCACCCTTCATGATATTCTTTCGATTAATGGTCCTCCCTTGAACCAAAAGCTAGATGCCTAGTAGATTTCTCTTTGAACTAATAGCATAAAACTTTATGGTAGGAATACAATAACACAATATCAGAATGCCTTCAAGCCGATTTTACTTGTTGTGTCGTCGACCAGCTGGCACTTGAGGCCATTGGTGAAAGGATCTGCCAGGTTTTTCTGACTCCGAACATCAATCACTGCAATTATACCTCTCTTGGTTAGATCGTGTACTGCCCTGGGCTTCAACCGCACAGTCCTCTTCTTTCCGTTGAAAATGTCATTTGATGCCACCGCCGCATTCGCCTGATTGTCGTAGTATATCGGTATCGCCGGTATTTGCGCCCCAACCACTAGAAGATCATACATGAGCTCTCGAAGCCATTCTGCTTCCTCCGCTACGGTATCAAGTGCAAAGAACTCAGATTCCATGGATGACCGCGAGAGCATAGTCTGCTTCTTCGACTTCCACGATATAGTAGCTCCACCCATTGTGAAAATGAATCCACCTGTGGACCTATCGCTCTCCACCTCTGAGCACTAGCTGGCATCACTGAAGCCTTGCACAACCGGCGGATCTCCGCTGTAGTGCAGTGCATATGTCTGAGTCTTCTTGAGATATCTCATAACCCATTTCACAGCTTTCCAGTGCTCAATGCCTAGGTTGATCGTGAAAGGACTTAGCATTCCCACGATGAAAGCTATGTCAGGCCTTGTGGCAGTAGTAGCATACATCAAACTCTCGATTACGCTCGCGTACTCCAGCTGCCTGACGCTTTCCTTTGAATTAGGATTCAGCTTCAGATCACACCTGTAAGACGTATCGATCCCTGGAAGATCATGATACCCGTAGCGTGTGATCATCTTCTCAATATAATGAGACTGTGACAGTGCTAGTCCAGTGTCTATCCGAATGATCTTGATCCCTAAGATCACATCAGGTTCCCCAAGTCCTTTATACTGAACTTACTTGAGATGAACTTCTTTGTCTCCGTGACATAGCCTATATCCGTACCTAGGATCAGCATGTCGTCCATGTACAGACAAACGATCACACCTCTTCCATCAGCAAACTTTGTGTAAACAGACTTGTCCGTCTCCCTGACCATGTAGCCATTTGACCTTATAACCTTGTCAAATTTCTTATGCCACATCTTGGAAGCCTGTTTAAGACCGTACAAGGATTTTACCAACTTGCAGACTTTGTCTTCAAGACCCTTAACGACAAATCTCTCTGGCTGTTGCATGTAAATCTCTTCGGTCAGCTCGCCCTTTTAGAAAGCCATTTTTACATCCATCTGATGTTTTACCATCTTATGTATCTCTGCAAGAGCAATCAACATTCTGATGGTGGTCATCCGGGCTACTGGAGCATACGTATCAAAGTAGTCGATCCCCTGCTTCTGAGAAAACTCCTTGGCTACCAACCTAGCCTTGAACTTGTCAATAATTCCGTTTGCTTTCATCTTCTTCTTGAAGATCCATTTGCATCCGATGAGTTTAGCTCCTTCAGGAAGATCAACCAACACCCAAGTGTTATTTAAGGTGATGGAATCAATTTCATTGTCAATCGCCTCCTTCCAGAAAATTGCGTCTCTGGTCTTCATCGCCTCATCATAGGTAAGCGGATCTGCTTCCATATGATAGGTTACAAAGTCATTTTCAAAGTCCTTCGGCCTTCTCACACACTTTGCTGACGGCTCAGCGAGTTCTGGTTCAACCGTTGTTTCAACAACAACATCTTCTTGGACTACATCCTCATTGAAGACTTCATTTTCCTGTGCACCCTCATTATTCTCCGAAATATCCGCAAGAACAATATTCTTGTGTCTTGTAAATTTGTCTTCAAAATATTTTGTATCGCGAGATTCAATGATATGATTTGACTCAATATCTAAGAAAGCTTCGAGTCTTCTCGGCATAACCTAAGAAGATTGTCTTTATAGTCCTTGTCCAAGCTTATGAATCTTCAGATCTAGAAGCTTGACATATGCCAGACACCCCCACACTCGAATGACATTCAAGTTAGGTCTGACCTTGAACCAGAGTTCATGAGGAGTAATGTCTGAAGTTGCATGAGGCACTCTATTTATAATAAAAGTGGCCGTCAATGCAGCTTCTCCCCAGTAGCACTTTGGAAGACCCGCAGTCAACAGCATTGAGTTAATCATTTCTGTCAACGTTCTGTTCTTTCTCTCTGCTACTCTGTTTGATTGAGGAGAGTACGGAGCCGTAGTCTCATTGACAATTCCATATTCTTTGCAGAACGATACAAATTCATGAGACATGTACTCTCCACCTCGATCACTTCTTATTCTCTTGAGTTGCTGTCCAGTCTGTCGCTCAGCTTCGGCCCTGAACTCCTTGAACTTCTCGAATACTTCATCTTTCGCCTTCAGCAAGTAAACGAATGCATACTTTGAGAAGTCATCGATGAAGGTTATGAAATACTTCATCTCGACCTTTGTAGAGAATTGTTTGAAGTCACAGATATCAGAGTGTACCAACTCCAGAAAATTAGTACTTCGATTAATCCGAGGAAAGGGTTTCCTTGTGATTTTTATTTGAGCACAAACTTCACATTTCTCTACCTTACCCCCACATTTGGAGATAAGTCCTAGACTTGACATTTTGTTTATTCGTTTATAATGAACATGTCCTAGCCTATTATGCCATAACTCAAGACTATAAGCAGAAGGGGTGATTGCATTAATTACATTGGACTGATTTACAAGCTGAATTTTGAACATTCCTTCGGTATAAAAAGTTTTCCCAAAATATGTTCCCTTAATAGACATCACCATCTGGCCAGCATTGATGTCCATCTTGAGGCCTATATTACAGAGTAGGCCTCCCGAGATCAGGTTCTTTACGATAGCAGGTACATGCTTCACACCTTGAAGCGTCAGAGACTTCTTCGAAGTCAGCTTCAAAACCGCCGTCCCGATCTCGAGCACTTCAGTTTGTGCCTTGTTCGCCACCATAACCACTTTAGAAGTTAGTGTACAGGTGGTGAACCACTCCTTGCTGGAGCAGACATGACAGTTGGCTCCAGTGTCTACCTACCAGTCAGAGTTAGCCCCCATCGCATCGACCTGCGCAATCATAGCAACAACGTCAGTGATCATAGATACCTTATGTAAAACCCCTAAATTTCTACTATTTTTTAAAAAAATAAATTTGGTAATAATTTTTTTGTATTGTACGTCGCGTAGTTGTATTGTACGTCGCGCGCAAAAATTAGTTTTTTTTGAATTTGCTCGACGAGTGCGATTATGTGCGAGCATACATATTTTTAGAAAAATATTTTTTCTATTTTTATAGTTTCAAAATAATATATATAATAGTTATTTTAGCTATCGTACCAAAGTTTCCAAGTTATTATTTTATTTATTTTATTTATAAAAAGTCTTTCGTTTATAACAGTTATTAATAATAAATAAAGATTCTTCGCGCATACATATATTTCATAAATATTTTATTAGTTTATTTTAAACAATAATGTAATTTTTGAAATTATTATTATATGTATTTTTAGAAAATATATTTTGAAATTTTGTGACAATTTAAATCTTTGATTGGATTTTATGGATTTGATTTTAAATAGTTTAAAATTTAGGATAGAATTTATATTTAATTTGAGTTGATTATCTAGATTTAAATTAATTTATATTTGGATTTGAATTTATTGAATTGATTTAAATTAATAGATTGAATATTCTAATTGGGTTTAAATATTCCTAATCCTTATCCAACTGGAAATTCCCACATCCTATAAATAGGCAGGTACTCCTCCATAAATTCCTCACATCCACAAAATTCCACAACCATAGTATGAGTGCACAGTGTCCGTGACCAACATCTTATTCCATGTTTACATGTACATTATCTCCTTTCCGTGTCGGACAATCCCGACACAAACGAATCCCTAAACCTAAGCCTTACCCTCGGCCCTCCGGCCATCTCCTCCTCCTTGCCCGACTCCCCGACCACCCGTCTTCCCAACCAACCACATCATCCCGCACCACCGTTGACCCCACCACGTCCCGAGTCCCGACCGCCATACCACCAACCCCATCTCCGGCCCGACCACGCCCATCGACCCAGACCCCGGCCACTGGTCGTAGACCCGAAACCCAAACCAACACCACCTCCACACCAGTCATCACCAACACCGACGCATCACCACGACCACTCTCCCAGAACCTCCGCCACCGCTGTCACCAAAACCACCGCCGCCGCCACCGCGACCGGCCGCCACATCCTCCTCGGCCAAGTTTCGCCCCGTTTTCAACCGTCACCGACCAAAACCCACAGCAAAAAAAGAAAAGAAAAAAAGAAAAGAAAGTAGAAACCACCACCGCCACCGCCGTACTTACCTCCTCCGCCGCCCGTCGTAGCCCTTCCCCTCCTCCGCGGCAGCCCGGCACCGAACCGCCGAGCTCAGATCAGGCCGCCCCCCCCACTTCTTTCCTCTTCCACCGCTTCCTCTCCCTTTCGAAAACCCCCGCATGACCGCTCCTCTCTGCCTCGCTCGCCCATCCCGGTCAGATCCGCCGAGCCACCGCCTTAGGCCCCGATGACCGCCGCCTCCACCGCCTTAGCCGAACCCCCTTCCTCCGCAGCTCCTTCCCCGAACCGTTTTTCCTCAGCCCGAGCCGCCTTCTTCGTGCGTGCACCCCTCCACGCCGTTCCTCCGTCGACGAGCCCCGGCCGAGCGCGCCTCCTATTTCCCCGCTCTCCGATCTCCCCTTCCCCTTTTCTTTTCCTCTCTCTCCTCCTTTCTATTAAGAGGAACAGTAATCATTTTTTTTTGCTACTTGTTTGTTTGTTTTTATTCTGTTGTTAATTTTTTTGGTTTCATTAGTTGATTTATTATTATTATTATTACATTATTATTATTGCTAATTATTTTCTTTTTCTTTTTCTTTTTTTTCTGATTTAAAAGAGGAGCAGCTGTAACAGCTGTCTGTTTAGTTACTTTACCTTATTTATTTATTTATTTTATTTTCTAGTTCCTTTTGCTTTTGCCTATGGTGTTTACCCATATAAAGTATTATACAGTTTTATATTTTATAAAATATTATACAATATCATATTTTGTATTATTTTGTATTAAAAAGTGTTATACATTATTATATTTGTATTATACATTATTAATTAAGTAATATTTTATCCTAGTTCTATATTATGTATATATTTTTGTATTATAAGGTAATGTACTTTTATAAATACATATAATAAATACTTGTATGTATTTTCTAAAAAAACTACTTTGTAACAAAAATGAGGCAATGGGATTGGGACCTACGTCTCATAGGCTCTGGAAGTCATAAATATTTTCAAGTATTATATAAAATATTTTAACTGAGTAATTATAGTTTTTGACCTAAAAATGATTTTTATTACTTATAAATTTTTCCGGATAGTAAAATATAGTTTTAAGGATTATAAATGGTTTTCTAAAAATCATATATATCTTCTTTATCAAATTTTATTTGATCATCCTCATGTCCATGAGTAAACTCCTTTCTCCCATTCTCTCGCCAAATTCTGTACGTCCTCCTATCGGCCCTAGCTAACTTGACCATTCTGGACCCAATGGAACTGTCCATGCCACCATCAGAGGTCACCTTGTGTTGTTGTTACCCGAAGTCACAGTTCGTGCCATATTGATCATTGCAGTACACCGGACGTCCTACCAGGCAAGACACCTTGCCATTTGCTGTTTATTTATTTAGTTCATATTTCATGCATTGTTCATTATTTTCTTTATGCAAAATAAACTGTGATACATAGCATAACTTGTTAGAATTTACTGTTCAGTTATATTTTCTGCTATATATTGTTTTTCTTACACATTCAACATAGATTTATGGGACCACCTTGTGTGTTGCATTCATTGGCCTTGACACGTTGTACCACGAAGTTGTGTGTCACATGTAGAATACGGATGTGCGTGATTGGCTGACCACCAGTACGTACAAGTCGTACGATAGGATTAACCGCTAATAGAATTGCATGCTAGTTTGACTTAGCGGTTATAGAGATTTACTGTTGTGGATACAACATAGTAGGCATTGGGCGGGGAGGACAATTCCTTAGCGTATGGGCTTCGATGCACTTTTCCTTTTGTAACCCGTGAGCTCCGCCGGAGACGCGGGTCAGATTACCCATGATTACTGACAGCCACTGACGTTCTGCGGAACGTTATGCTCTTACTGATTGGGCCTCTGGTGCCCCAAGGGGGGACTATGCCGATCCTATTTAGCCAGGGCCCATGCGTAGGAAGGATTGTTCTTAACTATATCTCACTTAGAACGGTTAGGCACCTTTATCCGTTAGGTATGAGTACTTTTGGTTTGGGTACTTGTATTTGACCATGGCTTGGAACAATAACTTGTCGTGGATTAGTTTGTCATATCTTGTCCTTGTTTGGTTGTAGGTGTGGCTTACTACTCCGATGAGAAGGTATTGAACCTTGTTGGGGTCCGGATACCATATTGGATTTATAGCATGGAAAGATACGTCACCGTGAATTAGTTTACCATCTCCTGTCCTTGTTTGGTTGGGGGGATGGTAAGCTAGTTCAATAGGCGTGTATTAGACCATGTTATAATTCAATTGACTTATTTATTTGAGCAATATTTATTCAGTTTATATGGCATGATATTATGTGTCTTGTTACGTCCCTCTGAGGACCTGGTTATCTCTCCAGGTGTGTGCTCTTGTCTTTTGCAGGTGCTTTAGCTCTAGCTGTGACCATCTCTATTTCTTCGAGGATGATTGCACTTGGATCGTCTTCGCTTCGCTCGCCAAAAATCATTCTTTGTATATCATGTATTTCTTTTCATAGTTGGTAGTAGATTTGTCTCTACCCAACTATATGTACCAATAATAATTCATAGTTGATTATATGATATCTTTTATTCATTTATTTTGTGTGGATGAGATTAGTTATGGTTCTACTGCATTTTACAGCTTACGTATATTTATTATACGGCTGGCATGTCTACGTTGCTAGTCCTACATATTTTGGGACAGGGGCATTACATGTTTTTGTTATGGCCCATACAGGTCAGATAAATTGTTTGGTTACTTTACCGTACCAAGCAATCCTGCGAATAGGATTAGAAGTCTAAGATCTCATCCACATACTTGATCTCTTTCTTCGATTCCATATCCAAACTACCGTTCGACTCATCGATTGCATCTTGCTTGATTCCTTCCATCGTAATTCTTATCCTCCTTTCGTACTTGCTAGAGGTTAGACAGGTGACCCCTACTAGTTAGACGTGTTTCCTTATCCCAAAACACCATTCGTTTAATTTTTAAGTTGGGTAGAATGCCTTATGACCTAACAATCCCTTTGTCCTTGTGACCTATATTAGCAAGTTTACTTAGATTCTAGAATTTAGAGGATCCTAACCCATTTAGCTAACCAAGGACTTGGACAAAGAAGACTATAGGACGACTGTAGAGAGACCAACGTAGGATATAACTTAGAGTCTTAAGGAGTTTGAACCAATTTCTACTTTCTTCCAATCTTAGTCTCCCGTGCCTATGTTTTTACCACCTTGGCTAATGTTGCTACTATAATCTAGTTTTGCAAACTCATCCATTTATCGAGTTTGTTCATGACTTATGCTATTGAGCGCGCTCACTAACATATTGTCTAATCAGAACCGGTGCATGATGGTCTGATCAACCTAGTGCACTTTGGTTCGCTTTTAACTATCGTTCTACGTGGATGGGGACTTGGAAATATGCGAAGGATCGCTTGAAAGGCTATACGATCGTGGCAGAATCGTCTTATGAATGTGAGTAGTGTTGAACCCTTCGAAGATCCTTTAGCTTCAAGCTTAAAATAAAGGATAATATGCTATGTTTTCGTTGAGTTGCTGAACAACTCCTTGCATGAAAGGCAAAAAGATAATAAAAGATAATTAATCACATGACGAAAGCTGTTGCGTATCATTTCAATGAATTGTATTCTTGCATGTTGTGCTATGAAATACTTGACAGGCGAAGGAAAAGTCCCAAAAACTTGGGCGATGAGTATATCGAGCCTTAGCTCGATGAATAGACGGTAACACAGATAATAAGTCCCAATAATTGGACAGTAAGTACATTGAGTATCGGTTGGAAAGATGTATGGTATGAAAGATGTGGGAAAGGGATTGGGTAACAATATTCTATTATCCCGTCGCCGATGTAGAATATTGATTACGTCAAGACCCTGGAATGAGAAAGATGGGAAATACGAATGAGAATGGCGGCTGAGCATTTAGTTTTCTTTACCATGTATTATATGTTTTCTTCATAGATAAGTTGCATATGCTTGCATGGTTATGGACAACTTGTATACAAGGTAGTTTCCAGAATGGTAATTCGCGACCACGGACCCGGTTTATCCTAGGGGAAACAAGGATGGTATCGACGTACTGACATCGAGATTTTAGGACTTGCAGTGGGGGCTTGCAACCGCCCACTGAAAGGGGCACCGAAATCCCATGGTGTTGAAGTAGTAGCACGGTGTTTCGGAAACCTCCCATGGATTCGCACCCCATTCGGAGTTAGCTGTTCGCCTGTAAGATGCTCCAAGATGGCGTGTCGCCAGTGACCTTCATATAGATAGGTCCAGTGCTAATAATGTCTTATGCAGCCAGAGTAACTTATTACTCAAATGCAGGGAAGGATGTCGGCTGTTGGTAAGAATCACCTGAACGTTGATAACAATATTGAATCATGATATTGTTCCTAACGATGTCTTATGCAGGCTGAGTAAGTATTATAAATGTACAAGGATGGCTATGCGACTATGGGTAAGAATCACCAAAAGGTGATATCATATTGCTTTAAATTATGTTGGCTATGAGATTTGCATGCTTTACTTCTTGTCGGCTATAAACTTGAAATTGACCCTAAGGCAACGAGAAAGACCACTTTTAATAATGTTCTATAACATAATTACTTAGTGTTGTCTTCTTAGGTGAGTTGGGCCAGCACCGCTCGCCAGTACATTAATGATGTACTGACCCACATTGTGGGCAATATTACAGGTGCTTGCATATGGGGGAAATCTTTTGATCAGTGCTTGGCATCGATGATTCGGATGGGTGTGCAGAAGCTCTTCTTCAAGACGATATCTTCTGTTATATGGGACATAATGTATGGAACAATGTAACTCAGATGAACCAGCGAGATTGCAAGCAAAGTCGGTATATTCAGTTGTAGCCTAAAAGGAAGTGTATATATTCAGTTGGATATTCAAAGTCTTTTAATCATTTGTAAACTCTGTATCCCGCTGCAAGTCTTGTAATCCATTTCAATTATCAATAAAGAGATACATTTATTCATATCTTGTGTGACTTCAATTTATCTGCTTGGTTTTGCTGTGCTGTCGTTGTTTTCTGAGAAATACCAGGAACTCTAATGGTTTTACCTTGTACAAGTACAATCTAGACTTGTACGACATCACGTCCAGTGGCTAGTTTTTGATCCTCCGGGATCGGGGCATGACACGCGCAATTGGGCGTGCCACTTGGCCGTGCCAATTGGTCAGCGCCAATTGGCCGTGCCATCTGGCAGCGCGATCGACTGCGCAAGTGGCTCGCACAACGAGCACAATTTAAGCGCACTATGCGCCTAACGACAATGCTGATGTGCTAAGTACAAAGTGTACAAACAAAATGCTATATTACGTCTCATGAGCCCATGAGCCCAAGTTCGAGTCCGAGTTGCTAAGCCCCTACGGGGATTAGCTCCATAGGAAATTAATTTCCAAAAGCAAAAAGCATGAATGCTTCATTGTTGATTTGACCTTTTTTCCACTAGAAAAATACCTCACATGGCACACCCACGTGCACCTCCACACCACTTGTGCATCTCTAGACAAGCATAGCTTATATGTAGAGATACATTTCTTTTCGCCTAGCCGATGTGGGACTAAAGTTTTCCAATGCAAAGGCCAAAATCCCAACAATCCCCCATATATCTCTATATATGGGTTTGAGTGTTCCCCACAGTAACTGTCCATCATGCATTAGGAGAGACGTCGCTGACGACTTGAATCTTCCCGCATGGGTCGAACAACAGACTATAATACAAGAATGAACTAAGCCTTAAAATTCTGCACCATAACTAAAATTCTCTTTCTTGAACTCTTCGCACCACTTGCGCCACCCGTACAACTTGCACATTGTGTGCACCTTGCACACCGCGCGCACAGCACCACTTGTGCCACCTGCGCACTCTGCACAACCTCGCCAACTGTGCGCCAACAGGCAGCGCCCACTAGCGCACCACTGGGCCGCGCAACTGGGTGCGCTACTTGGCCGTGCCAATTGGTCAGCGCCAATTGGTCGCGCCATCTGACAGAGTGATCGGCTGCGCAAATAGCTCGCATAACGAGCACAACTTAAGCGCATGACGCGTCTAGCGATGATGCTGACGTGCTAAGTGCAAAGTGCGCCAACAAAATGCAATATTATGCCTCATGAGCCCGAGTCCGAGTCCGAGTCCGAGTCGCTAAGCCTGTACGGGGCTTAGCTCCATTGGAAACTAATTCCCAAGAGAAAAAAGCATGAATGCTTCATTGTTGATTTAGCCTTTTTTCCTACTAGAAAAATACCCCCACATGGCACACCCATGTGCACCTCCACACCACTTGTGCATCTCTAAACAAGGATAGCTTAGAGATACATTTCTTTTGGCCTAGCCGATGTGGGACTAAAGTTTTCCAATGTATAGGCCAAAATCCCAATAATCCCCCACATATCTCTATATATGGGTTTGAGTGATCCCCACAGTACTGTCCATCATGCATTAGAAGAGATGTCGCTGATGACTTGAATCTTCCCATATGGGTCAAACAACAGACTATAATTACAAGAATGGACTATGCCTTGAATTCTGTACCATAACTGAAATTCTCATTCTTGAACTCTTCGTGCCACTTGCGCCACCCGTGCAACTAGCGCACCGTACTCACCTTGCACACAGCGCGCACAGTACGCACAACAACACTTGTGCCATCTGCGCACTCTGCACAACCTGCGCCAACTGCGTGCAAACAGGCAGCACCCACTGGCGTGCCACTTGGCCGCACAATTGGGCACGCCACTTAGCCATACCAATTTGTCAGTGCCAATTGGCCACGCCATCTGGCAGAGCGATCGGCTGTGCAAGTCCCTCGCGGAACGAGCACAACTTAAGCGCACTACGCATCTAGCGATGATGCTGATGTGCTAAGTGCAAAGTACGCCAACAAAATGCCACATTACGCCTCATGAGCCCGAGTACAAGTCGCTAAGCCCGTACGGGGCTTAGCTCCATTGAAACTTAATTCCCAAGAGAAAAAAGTATGAATGCTTCATTGCTGATTTAGCCTATTTTTTACTAGAAAAATATCCCCACATGGCACACCCATGTGCACCTCCATACCACTTGTGCATCTCTAAACAAGCATAGTTAGAGATACATTTCTTTTGGCCTAGCAGATATGGGACTAAAGTTTTCCAATGCATAGGCCAAAATCCTAACAATCCCCAACATATCTCTATATATGGGTTTGAGTGTTCTCCACTGTAACAGTCCATCATGTATTAGGAGAGATGTCGCTGACGACTTGAATCTTCCCGCATGGGTCAAACAACAGACTATAATACAAGAATAGACTAAGCCTTGAATTATGCACCATAACTGAAATTCTCCTTCTTGAACTCTTCGTGCCACTTGCGCCACCCGTACAATTTGTGCACCGCGCGCACCTTGCACATCGTGCGCACAGAGCGCACAACGCCACTTGCGCCACCTGCACACTCTGAGCAACCTGTACCAACCGCGCGCCAACAGGTAGTGCCCACTGGAGCGGCACTGGGCCACGCAACTGGGCGTGCCACTTGGCCGCACCAATTGGTCAGCGCCAATTGGGCGCGCCATCTGGCAGAGCGATCGGCTGCGCAAGTGGCTCGCGCAACGAGCACAACTTAAGCGCACTACGCGTCTAGCGACGATGCTGACGTGCTAAGTGCAAAGTGCGCCAACAAAATACAATATTACGCCTCATGAGCCCGAGTCCGAGTCGCTAAGCCCGTACGGGGCTTAGCTCCATTGGAACTTAATTCCCAAGAGAAAAAAGCATAAATGATTCATTGTTGATTTAGCCTTTTTCCCCACTAGATAAATGCTCCCACATGGCACACCCATATGCACCTCCACACCACTTGTGCATCTCCAAACAAGCATAGCTTAGAGATATATTTCTTTTAGCCTAGCTAATATGGGACTAAAGTTTTCCAATGCATAGGCCAAAATCCCAACAATCCCCCACATATCTCTATATATGCGTTTGAGTGTCCCCCAAAGTAACTGTCCATCATGCATTAGGAGAGATGTCGCTGACGACTTGAATCTTCCCGTATGGGTCAAACAACAGACTATAATACAAGAATGGACTAAGCCTTGAATTCTGTACTATAACTGAAATTCTCCTTCTTGAAATCTTCGCGCCACTTGTGCCACCCGTGCAATTTGTGCACCGTGCTCAGCTTGCACACCGCGCGCACAACGCCACTTGTGCCACCTGTGCACTCTGCGAAACCTGTGCCAACCGTGCGCCAACAGGTAGTGCCCACTGGCGAGCCACTGGGCCGCACAACTGGGCGTGCCACTTGGCCGTGCCAATTGGTCAACGCCAATTGGCCGCGCCATCTGGAAGAGCGATCGACTGCATAAGTGGCTTGCGCAACGAGCACAACTTAAGTACACTACGCGTCTAGCGATGATGCTGATGTGCTAAGTGCAAAGTGTGCCAACAAAATACCATATTACGTCTCATGAGTCCGAGTCCGAGTCGCTAAGCCCGTACGGGGCTTAGCTCCATTGGAAATTAATTCCCAAGAGAAAAAAACATGAATGCTTCATTATTGATTTAGCTTTTTTTCCCACAAGAAAATAACCCCCATATGGCACACCCATGTGCACCTCCACACCACTTGTGCATCCCTAAACAAGCATAGCTTAGAGATATATTTCTTTTGTCCTAGCCGATGTGGGACTAAAGTTTTCCAATACATAAGCCAAAATCCCAACAATCCTCCACATATCTCTATATATGGGTTTGAGTGTTCCCTACAGTTACTGTCCATCATGCGTTAGGAGAGATGTCACTGACGACTTTAATCTTCCCGCATGGGTCAAACAACAGACTATAATACAAGAATGGACTAAGCTTTGAATTCTGTACCATAACTGAAATTCTTCCCACTCACATTATTTAGTTACATGTACTTCTGGCTGCACATTAAAGGCCCTGTACCAGCCTGGTTTTAGTATATAATTTTGGGCGTCTACAAGTTTACCCTCAAGAGACGGCCTGATATCTCTTTTCATACACTATAGGTGAGTTCTTTGTTAAAGAGACATGGCATGAAGAGCTTTGCGCTTCCCTTGCGGTGCTACGCCGCTATGACATGGCCTAAAGCCGAGGCATTACCCCTACTGGGAACCTCATCGTAGTGTCAAACTACTGTAGCATGAGGTCACCGCCTCTTTGTAGTGCCATACTACCCAGCATGAAGCCTTAGGCTCCTTTGCGATGTTTTGCCGCAACGACATGGCTTGCAAGGTCAATGTTTTACCCTTATCTGGGTACCTCATCGTGGTGTCTTTGCCACTGTACCATGAGGAACTCCTCCCCTTTGTAGTGCTGACTACACCCCTCTTTAATTTCAACATACAATATTAGGCTACCTGCCTATTTGCGGTGCTATGCTGCTGTGACTTGGCTCGCAAAGCCGAGACATTACCCCTTTCGGGAACCTCATGGTTGAGTCACCCCAATGTAGAATGGAGTTTTACTCCTTGTAGTGCTGCGCTACCATGCTTCCTATAAAGCACACCAAGCATTCACTCTACCTGAGAACACATTAAGGCATTTAAGCCAACCGTCCCACAGGAACCGTTTTTTGCAGGAAACAATAGTAGACAACAGTGGTTGTAGGTCCCTAACCTTTCCATGCCCTATATGACATGTACCCACCGTTCCTGATATTCTTTCAGTTAATGGTCCTCCCTTGAACCAAAAGCTAGATGGCTAGTAGATTTCTCTTTGAACTAACAGCATAAAACTTTATGGTAGGAATACAATAACATAATATCAGAATGCCTTCAAGCCCATTTTACTTACTGTGTTATCGACCAGCTAGCGCTTTTGGCCCTTGGTGAACGGATTCGCCAGGTTTTCCGGACTCCGAATATCAATCACTGCAAGTACACCTCTCTTGATAAGATCGTGTACTGCACTGTGCTTCAACCGCACAGTCCTCTTCTTTCTGTTGAAGGGGTCATTTGATGCTACCATTGCAGTCGTCTGATTGCCGCAGTATATCGGTATTGTCGGTATTTGTGCCCCAACCCCTGGAAGATCATACATGAGCTCCCGAAGCTATTCTGCTTCCTCCGCTGTCGTATCAAGTGCAAAGAACTCAGAATCTGTGGACGACCGCTAGAGCATAATCTGCTTCTTCGACTTCCACGATATAACAGCTCCACCCATTATGAAAATGACTCCACCTGTGGACCTCTCGCTCTCCACCTCTGAGCACTAGCTGGCATCACTGAAGCCTTCCACTACCGGCGGATCTCCGCTATAGTGCAGTACATATGTCTGACTTCTGGAGATATCCCATAACCCGTTTTACAGCTTTCCAGTGCTCAATGCTTGGGTTGCTCATAAAACGACTCAGTATTCCTGTGGCAAAAGCTATGTCAGGCCCTGTGGCAGTAGTAGCGTACATCAAACTTTCGATTACACTCGCGTACTCCAGCTACCTGACGCTTTTCCTTGAATTAGGCTTCAGCTTCAGATCACACCTGTAAGGCATAACGATCCCTGGAAGATCCTGATACCCGTAGCGTGTGATCATCTTCTCAATATAATGAGACTGTGACAGCGCTATTCTAGTGTGTGTCTGGATGATCTTGATCCCTAAGATCACATCAGCTTCCCCTAAATCCTTCATACTAAACTTACTCGAGATGAACTTCTTTGTCTCCGTGACACAGCCCATATTCGTACCTAGGATCAGCATGTCGTCTACGTATAGACAAACGATCACACCTCTTCCATCAGCGAACTTTGTATAAACACACTTGTCCGTCTCGTTGACCATGTAGCCATTTGACCTTATAACCTTGTCAAATTTCTCATGCCACATCTTGGGAGCCTGTTTAAGACCGTACAAGGATTTTACCAACTTGCAGACTTTGTCTTCAAGATCCTTGACGATAAATCCCTCCGGCTGTTGCATGTAAATCTTTTCGGTCAGCTTGCCATTTAGGAAAGCCGTTTTCACATCCATCTGATGTATCACCATCTTATGTATCGCTGCGAGAGCAATCAACACTCTGATGGTGGTCATCTGGGCTACTGGAGCATACGTATCAAAGTAGTCGATCCCCTGCTTCTGAGAAAACCCCTTGGCTACCAACCTAGACTTGAACCTGTCAATAGTTCCGTCTGCTTTCATCTTCTTTTTGAAGATCCATTTGCATCCGATGGGTTTAGCTCCTTCAGGAAGATCAACCAACACCCAAGTGTTATTTGATGTGATGGAATCAATTTTATTGTCAATCGCCTCTTTCCAGAAAATTACGTCTCTGGTCTTCATCGCCTCATCATAGGTAAGCGGATATGCTTCCACATGATAGGCGACAAAGTCATTTCTGAAGTCCTTTGGCCTCCTCACACGCTTCGCTAACGGCTCAGCGAGTTCTGGTTCAATCTTTGTTGCAACAACAACATCTTCTTGGACTACATCCTCATTGAAGACTTCAGTTTCCTGCGCACCCTCATTGTTCTCTGGAATATCCGCAAGAACAATGTTCTTGTGTCTTGCTAATTTGTCTTCAAAATATTCTACGTCACGAGATTAAATGATATGATTTGACTCAATATCAAGAAATCTCCGAGGATCACTCTCCTCGGCATAACCTAAGAAGATCGTCTTTGTAGTCCTTGTCCCAAGCTTCTGAATCTTCAGATCTGGAAGCTTGACATATGCCAAATACCCCCACACTCGAGTGACATTCAAGTTAGGCCTGACCTTGAACCAGAGTTCATGAGGAGTAATGTCTGAAGTCGCATGAGGCACTCTATTTAAAATAAAAGTGGCCGTCAATGCAGCTTCTCTCTAGTAGCACTTTGGAAGACCCACAGTCAACAACATTGAGTGAATCATTTCTGTCAATTTTCTGTTCTTCCTCTCTGCTACTCCGTTTGATTGAGGAGAGTACGGAGCCATAGTCCCATTGACAATTCCATGTTCTTTACAGAACGAAACGAATTCATGAGACCTGTACTCTCCACCTCGATCACTTCTTATTCTCTTGAGTTATTGTCGAGTCTGCCGCTCAGCTTCGGCCCTGAACTCCTTGAACTTCTCGAATGCTTCGTCTTTGGCCTTCAGCAAGTAGACGAACGCATACTTTGAGAAGTCATCGATGAAGGTTATGAAATACTTCTTTCCGGCCTTTGTAGAGAATTGTTTGAAGTCACAGATATTGGAGTGTACCAACTCCAGAAGATCTGTACTTCAATTAACCCGAGGAAAGGATTTCCTTGTGATCTTTCTTTGAGCACAAACTTCACATTTCTCTACCTTACCCCCACATTTGGAGATAAGTCCTAGACTAGATATTTTGTTTATTCGTTTACAATGAACATGTACTAGCCTATTATGCCACAACTCAAGAGTATAAACAGAAGGAATGATTTTATTATTATATTGGACCAATTTACAAGTTAAATTTTGAACATTCCTTCGGTATAAAAACTTTTCTAAAATATGTTCCCTTAATAGATATCACCATCTGGCCAGCAATGATGTCCATCCTGAGGCCTGCATTGCAGAGTAGGCCTCCCGAGATCAGGTTCTTTGCGATAGCAGGTACTTGCTTCACACCTTGAAGCATCAGAGACTTTTCCGAAGTCATCTTCAAAACCACCGTCCCGATCCCGATCACTTCATCTTGTGGCTGGTTCGCCATAATAACCACTTCAGAAGTTGGTGTATAGGTTGTGAACCACTCCTTGTAGGAGCAGACATGGCATGTGGTTCTAGTGTCTACCCACCAGTCAGAGTCAGTCCCCATCGCATCGACCTGCACAATCATAGAAACAACGTCAGTGATCATATATACCTTGTTAGGCTCTCCTTGCTTGGTCTTTGCTTTGCATTCATTCTTGAAGTGGCCCTTCTTGCCGCACTTGAAATAATGCATCTGAGATTTTGCCTTCTCTTGCTTGAAGGAAGTCCCCTTCACGTTCAGATTGTTAGGGTCCTTCTTCTTGATGTGGGAAGCCGTATGCTTTCCCCTTGGTTCCCTGGTATGAACCAGATTGGCGTAAGCCATTTGCTTGGACAGTGCGTCTACCTTCAGTTGAGTCCTCATCTGGTCCTCAACGTAGATTTCCTACAGGAGATCGTCGAGAGTGATCTCCAACTTCTTCCTATGCATGTTTGCATAGAACTTGCTCCACCCAGCAGGGAGCTTCGAAATGATCCCTCCAACAACAAACTTGTCGGGGAGGGGCATCGCCTCGTCTTCCAACTTCTGTCGCAGTTTCAGGAACTCCTTTACCTGCGACAGCATTGTCTTCTCGTCCTCAAAGAACAACTTGTGATATTTTTTAATAAGAAATATCTTGCTACGATTCTTATCATCCTCGTACTGTTTCTTCAGAGACTCCCAAATCTCTTTGGCAACAGTCTTCTTTGAATATGATTCAATAAGGAAGTCTTCCATAGCATTTAGGATCATAAGCCTACAAATGCTATTGTCTTTTCTCCATTTGGCCTAGTTCTTAGTAGCCGGAGAGATTGCATCTGCAAATCCAGTCTTTGGAACAGTAGGTTCCTCCTTATACAACACGTAAACAACTTCTCTGAGTTGAATAGTGAGAGTAACCTTCCTCTTCCAGACTTGATAATGCTCTCCATCAAACTGTTCTAACTTTGTGAAGTTAGGATTGATGAGTGCAGCATTCAAGTTTTCTATCTCGTTAATTAAGCTTTGAGATTGTTAGTCCCGGGACACAATTTTCGATGGAAAACTAAAAAATGAAACAATTGTAAAAACAATGTTTCTAGCAACACTTCAAAGAAGGTGCTTGACAGAGATCCTTGGAGGATTCTGGATAACGAAAATCTAAAAAGATTTCGTTATAGAAACAAACGAAAGTAGTACTTCTAAAAAGAAGTATCCAATCGAATTGCTAGCTGTAGCAGCGATAACAGGTGAATGGTGGAAGAACAATCTGCTGGAGTGAATGATCACCGTTGCTTAAAGCTTAATTCGTCCCACACGAATAGCTTCCAGGATCCAGCAAGTTCGACGGAGAACTTTAGAACACACTGCTCTTCTGACTCCTCGGATGGCAGCGGACTCTTGTACAAAGTAATGCTGATGCAATACTTCCCTTCTCTCTCAAAGTCTGTAGAAATTCGTAAGAAATTCTGAACACTTGTCTTGTTCTTATCTATATACACTGTGAGAGAGAAGAGACCTTATATAGCCCCGCGCTGCAACTGCCCAGTTAGCAGAATATTCAGAACGTGGGAAAAACCGCTCCGAACGTGCTGTAACCGCTTAGATCATGCACAGACACGATCTGAGTCAACTAGCGCACAACGCGCGCCACTTGCTCAACTTGTGCCACCCACGCAACTTGCACACCGTACGTACCTTGCACACGATGTGCACAGTACGCACAGTGCTACTTGTGCCGCCTGCGAACTCTACGCAACATGTGCCAACCGCGCGCCAACAGGCAGCACCCACTGGCGCGCCACTGGGCTGCACAACTGGATGCGCCACTTGGCCGTGCCAAATGGTCAGCGCCAATTGGCCGTGTCATCTGGTAGCGCGATCGGCTGCACAAGTGGCTTGCGCAACGAGCGCAACTTAAGCGCACTATACGTCTAGCGACGATGCTGACATGCTAAGTGCAAAGTGTGCCAACAAAATACCACATTATGCCTCATAAGCCCGAGTCCGAGTCGCTAAGACCCTACGGGGCTTTGCTCCATTGGAAATTAATTCCCAAGAGCAAAAAGCATGAATGCTTCATTGCTGATTTGGCCTTTTTTCCCGCTAGAAAAATACCCCCACATGGCACACCCATGTGCACCTTCACACCACTTATGCATCTCTAAACAAGCATGGCTTATATATAGAGATACATTTCTTTTGGCGTGACCAATTAGCTCTGATCAATTGGCACGACCAAGTGGCGTACCCAGTTGTGCGGCCCGGTGGCGCGCCAGTGGGCGCTGCCTATTGGCACGCAGTTGACGCGATTGCACAGAGTGCGTAGGTAGCACAAATGGCGCTGTACGCACGATGTGCAAGGTGCGTGCGGTACACACGGTACGGGAGTTGCACGGGTGGCACAAGTGGCGCGCAAGTGATGAGAAGGATATGTACATGACTAGAGAGGAAGAAGAGTTCAAGAAGGGGAAGATAATAATATAAGCATTAATGTATGTTTCTCTAGTAATAGCAAAAGTGAACGAAGAGAGAAAAAGGCTGTGAGGCCTTTTTCCTTTTTCTCCCCACTGATGTGTCAAGTATCTGTCCATCTATTATTGATATCTACTAATGCTATTAGCTAGCTTAGATAGAATGTTGGAGTCCAGCCTAAATTTGGTAAGAGTAAATTTTGGAGTCCAAATATGATAAAAGATTTAATTTAATATAATTTAGAAATCTACATTAAATATATGATTTAATTAGATTTACAAATTTATATCAAATATTTAATTTAACCATATTTGGACGTCCATAATTGGTGATGTGATATAATCTACACCTTTGGTTGTTGGTGGACGCCTAGATCTGATGGTGGACTACTTTTATGATTTTCTAACCCTAAAATTAGGTTTCTCATCTTATTTATATGAGGTGAGGGTGGAGGCACAAAGGAAAGGCACAAAGTAGAGATTCATGATGCTCGTCTACAAGAAAATCTAAAAGAAAGTCCGTACTTTGCTCTTAGGACTTCTTCATCCAAGATAAAAGGAATAAGAAGATCTAATCGAGGAGTTATCAACTTTGGTTAGGGAGATTGCTACGGGTTGGTGAGTGATCTCGATTGTAATCTTCTATTTTTTTCTTGAGAGTGGTGAGGGGGTTGAACCTATTAGGGCAAAGGGTTCAACGTGAGTTCTGTCAATCTTGTAATTTCATTTGAGTTATTAAAGGTTGGGACTTGTCCAGATGACGTGCGTCACCACCATATACTTGTCTTTATCTTATGCTTGGTGTCCGTTAGACGGGGGTTGATTTTGATCAGGTGGGTTGGCAAATGCTTCCATACACGCCTAACAATTGGTATCAGAGCTTTGGAGGTTCTGACAACCATGTCTACAGAGTAGATGAACACTCGTATGATCACCCTCATAGGGGAAAATTGGTCAATTTGGAAGCCAAGGATGGAGGATCTAATCTGGTACAAGGACTTGCATGGTCCGTTGGAGGGCGACAGCACAAAGCCAACGGACAAAGTTGCTGAAGACTGGAAACGACTGGATCGGAAGGCCGTTGGATTCATCTGCCAATGGTTGGATGATTCGATGTTTCACCACGTGTCCATGGAGAGTTTGACAAAAGCATTGTGAAAGAAGATGCATTCACTGTACGAAAGGAAGACAACTAGAAACAAGGTATTTCTTATTCGCCAACTCGTCAACTCGAAGTACACGGAGGGTGTCCTACTGGCACAATATCTGAACAAGGTTCAGAGTATCATCAATCAGCTGTCTGCGATGAATATAGTGATTGATGATGAGCTTCAGGCCCTACTGGTCTTGAGTTCTCTACCGAAAAGTTGGGAGACATTGCTGGTGTCGGTGAGCAACTCTGTGCCTGATGGAGTTGTCACGATGGAGGCAGTCAAAAGTAGCTTATTGAATGAGGAGGTCTGGCACAAGCAAGTGGAATCATCGTAGGAGTTTGCTCTGGTGGCTTCCTACGGGAAGGAAAGACCCAAGTCACAAGCGAGGACATGGGGAGTTCTCGGAATCTTACGATTGTGGACCGCAAGGAGGGCTACTATCACTGTGACAAAAGGGATCATATCAAGAGTAACTGCATGAAGTTCAAAGCTGAGAAGGTCAAATGCAAGGACGATCAGGAGGACCTCCAATCGTTTGGAGATATCATTATCGCATCGACCGACGCAGAGAAACCTTATGGCATGTGTCATGATGGTGAATGTGTCATGGATACGGGAGCATCATATCATGCTACTCCACATAGGAGGATCTTCACGTCATACCGAGGTGGCAGGTTTAGACGTGTGGAGATAGGCGACAAGAGGACGGTTGTAGTTGTAGACATCGGTGATGTGCACTTGACGATGGAGTTTGGTAAGAAGCTCGTCCTCAAGGGTGTACGACATGTATCGAGTGATGGCTGTCGTAGCTTGTTTGGGGACAAAGATTGGATGGTTGTGAAGGGTTCCCAACAGCTGGCTCGGAGAGATTTATGTTGTGGCATGTACAGGCTTAAGTCGCTGAGATGTACAGGTAGACCACATACACCTGATGGAGGCTCAAGGGGTGTTCGACATGAGGTAGATCATCGAAAACTTGTTGAGGAGGGGCTTCTAGATGCTTTGAAGGATACGGAGGATTTGGTTCGTCGAGACAATACGACGGATGGTGATGAGTCAAAAATTGAGGGTCAGTCTGTCGATCCTATGATAGCTGGTCGGTCTCTATGTTGGAGTTTCTCTATGGATCCAGTCTTAGCGATAGGTGGTTTGCCAAAGCTTCACGAAGCAATATCAGTTTCAGCAGTTAAGCCAGGGTGGAGATCAAGGTTTGTAGCAAACTCAATCTGAGGCGAAAGCATCATTATTCACACAGTTCAGGAGGAGCTGTAGGTCATCGACGGTATGCATCGTATGTGATGTTCTGCTCGAGGATGCTTGTGTTTGGGGGAGCTTCATGTTCGAACACGAAGGTGGGCAGGTTCAGGAGTTCGAATCTTGTGAGAACCGTACCGTCCGCTTGGTTGGGCCAACCAAGGGTAAATTCTACAAGATTATCACTTGAGCGAACTTGTTGGACGTCAATATCAAAGTTCTTCTGAAGCTCATGAGTATAGGAAAACTTTGGTGAGATGTGCTTGGTCCTTTCTTCTCTAATGAATCCGTCTTGAATTTGTGCAATACATGCTGCATTATCCTCATGAATAACAGTTGGAGTATCTGTGATAGGAGAAAGGTGACATGAGCTACGATTGTGTTGAATCAACAATCTAAGCCAAATACATTCTCTACTTGCTTCATATAGAGCCAATATTTCTGAGTAATTTGAGAATGTAGCAACCATTGTCTGTTTTGTTGAACGCCAAGAAATAGCTGCATTGCTATTAAGAAACACATATCCAGTTTATGAACGACCTTTATGGAGATCAGATAAATAACCTGAATCTGCAAAGCCAACTAGATTCGCGATGTTAGATAAACCACAAGTATAAAATAATCCCATGTCAGTAGTTTCACGAAGATATCTTATCACATGCTTAATGCCATTCCAATATCTACGAGTTGGCGCCGAACTATATCTAGCCAATAGATTAACAAAGAATGATATGTCTAGCCTTGTACATTATGATAGATACATTAATGCCCCAATGGCACTAAGGTACGGTACTTCGAGTCCTATCACCATTTTATTGTCGTCCTTAGGACGATATGGATCTTTATTGACATCAAAAGATCGAACAACCATTGGAGTGCTAATGGGATGAGCTTTATCCATATTGAACTGTTTTAATATATTTTCTGTGTATTTGGATTGATGTACTAAAATTCCATTAGTGCAATGCTCAATTTGTAATCCGAGACAATATTTTGTGTCTCCGAGATCTTTCATCTCGAACTCCTTTTTCAGATAGTTTACAGTCTCATTGATTTTATGTCTTGTCCCAATCAGGTTTATGTCATCGACATATACTACAACTATAGAGAAACCCTCATTAGATTTCTTTATGAAGACACATGGGTATATAGGATTATTCTAATATCCCTTCATTTTCATATATTCACTAAGACGGTTGTACCACATCCTTCCGGATTGTTTCAAACCGTACAATGAACGTCTAAGCGTTACGGAATGCATATTCTTAGCTTTTGTACTGGGTAGGTTAAATATATCTGGGATTTTCATATAGATATCGCTATCAAAATCACCATATAGATAGACTGTTACAATGTCCATAAGTCTCATGTCCAGTTTTTTCTCAACTGTCAGACTTATCAAATAACGGAACGTTGTTGCATCCATTACGGGAGAATACGTCTCTTCATCGTCAATCCCGGGTCTCTGGGAAAACCCTTGTGCCACTAATCGTGACTTAAATCAAGCGATTTTATTCTTTTCATTTTGCTTTCTTACAAACACCCAAGTGTAACCCAGCGGTCTAACACCTTTTGGTGTTTGTACTATAGGTCCGAACACTCCACGTTTATTTAGGGAATTCAATTCTGCTTGAATAATATTCTTCCATTTTGGCCAATCTTTTCTTTGTCGACATTCATCGATGCTACGTCGTTCAGTGTCATCAATGCTACGTCGTTCAGTGTCATCAATGCCCTTAGATATTTCAGTAGCTACTGGGATTGAGAATATCTCATCTATTGTTATATCTTTTTGATCCCATACCTCTCTTGTATATGTATAAAACATAGAGATATCTTTACTTTCAGGTACCTGAGACAATAACCTCTTCTGGGTTTTTAGAGAGTATGGATCTGTCATTTATAACCTCTTCTTGAGTGATATATGTAACCTCTTTAAGAGCGTTACTTCGACATTTTCTCTTTTTAGGGACTAAGTCCTTTGAACCTATAGGTCTACCACGCTTCTAGAGTGCAGTAGATTCATTCGCCACTATGCTATTTTTCCCTACGAGGATATCAATTCAAGCTGACACATTTACAACGGGCACATGTGATTTAATCACTTTAGCTGCATCAGTAAATGCATCTGGCATTTGATTTGCAATCTCCTGTAGATGCAATATCCTTCGTACCTCAGTTTCACATTGAGTAGTATGAGGATCTATATGAGACAGAGTGGGATTATCCCATAATAATTCATGTTGTTTATTTGCGGCGAATGGTTCTGTAAGAACATTCTTTTCTTTCTTATCTCCCTCTAACGGCAGGAATTTAGTCTCATCAAAATGGTAGTCTACGAATCTACCAGTAAAAACATCACCAGTTAAAGGTTCCAAATATATAATGATTGAGGGCGAATCAAAACCAATATAAATTCCTAAACGGCGCTGAGGTCCCATTTTAGATCGCTGAGGGGGGAATAGAAACATAAACAACATAATCAAATTTACGTAAATGAGAGATGTTAGGTTGATGGCCTGTATAGTTTTGATGGTGAAAATTCATGATATGCAGCTGGCCTAACAATAATCAACTTAGCAGCATGTAATATGGAATGTTCCCAAGCTAAAACGGGTAAGTTTGATTGAATGAGTAAAGGCCTTACTATGTGCCGAAAGCGCTTAATCAAGGACTCTGCTAAACCATTTTGGGTATGAACATGAGAGAGAGAATGTTCTGTTGGCCGATTGGTCATGGTCAAACATGATTTTAATAATTGATCTAACCGTGTCTCGATATAAGGGCTACTTGGACGACTGCTGAGAACTGCTACTGCTACCGTTCAAGACATGAAGCCGTTTTGTCGTATGAGTCTGTATTTTTATTATCAATATAATTTTCACAATTTATTGACTTTAGGAATGCAATATACACCGAGTCATACTCGCAAATAGGCTACCCTAAAATGATTTCAAACTATCCCTTTGTTTTGAAAATAAGCTCATTTATAAAAGCTCCTAACTGCTCGACTTTCAAAAAGCCGAAAACCCGATTTGCAAAACCCTAACCAAATCAACTCTGGACCAACAGAATTCGGTCTGAGTTCGGCCCGAATTCGCCCCTAGTTCGGTTAGTGGAACGTTGGATTTTTAAACCCAGTCTTCCCACAGTTAGGATGCAACGGCTATTTGCCGAGATTTTTTCAAAGAATTCTGCCCAAATTCTTCCTTTGGAAAACCTATAAATAGAGAAGAATTTTTACTATTTCAACACACCAATTCATTCTCTCTTATCTTCTTACTATGTTCTTCCAAAGTGTTCTAAGCTTTCATTTTCAAATACCAAGCCAGTTACAATCCTCTAGTCAATTTGCCAGTACGGTACAGTCTAGAAGTTCCGAGTGACTGTAATCAGAGGCTTCATTGAAGAAAGACACTTCACAATTGAAGTTGGTCGAGTACTTCAGATCAAAGCTCGCGTTGTAGAAGTTGCAAGAACTTTGCATAAAAACTTGCGACATTTTTCCATAGTGGATTTCAATTGGAAGCTGGAGTTCTTCCGACTGGACTAGTCCTCACAAAACAAAAACTAGTATACATCCTTGTGTTTGCGTTTTCTCTCTGCTCTCTACTTTTACGTTTTGATTTGTTGCTAACGATTTTTAAATAAGCTAATTTTCTGCTGCCTACTCTGTTCACCCCCTCTAGAGTATAGCGCTTTACATCTCGTTCCTACAATTGGTATCGGAACAGATTATACAGGTAATGTGAGGTAACACTATTATTATATTTTTATCAATACTGCTATTATATAAGATCACTATATCACTATGGCAACTGTGAAATTCACAAGTGAAGGTCAAGCCATAAACAGACCACCACTATTTGATGGTACAAATTACACATACTGGAAAACACGCATGAGTTTCTTCTTGAATCTCTAAATTTTGACTTATTGTCTGTAATTGATGGCTATAAAAAACCCTATCGTATTCTTGTTGATGGAGAATTGGTTGAGAAACCCCAGACAAGTATACTAAAGCCAAAAAAACAGGCCAGTTTTGACGCACATGCTATTAATGCTTTATTTTGTGCTTTAGACATGATTGAATTTAACAGGGTGTCTACACGCACAACATCCAATGAAGTGTGGATACTTCTCGAAATTACTCACGAAGGCACGACACAAGTCAAGGAGTAAAAGATCAGTAGACTTACTCAAGAGTATGAGACGTTCAAAATAAAGCCAAACGAATCCGTCACTCAGATGTTTACAAGATTTTTGGATATTATAAATCCTTTGTCTTCCATAGGCAAGGAATATAATAACCATGAGAATATTCGCATACTACTACGAGCTCTCACGAAGAACAGAATTCCAAAGGCTACTGCAATTATTGAAGGAAACGACCTCACTACTATGTCTCTTAAAATGCTTATGGGTAAGCTACTCACTCACGAGTTGAAACTTCAAGACTATGAAGAAGCTGCACCAAAGGAGAAGTCAATCGCACTCAAAGCTCAACACAAAAGATCTGTCGAAGAAAATTCAGACGATAGTGATTCTGACTTTGAAGATCAAGCTCTCCTAGTAAAGAAGTTCAAGAAGTTCATGAGATTCAACCGAAGAACGAAAGAACACAACAGTAACAATAGCAACAATGAAGAAGATCCAATCTGCTACGGTTGCAAGAAGAAAGGACGCATCAAGAAGGAATGTCCGACAATATCATCATCAACCAAGAAAGAAAATAAATATAAAAAAGGGTACCTGAAGAGATCTACCTCCAAGAGATATGCTAACATAAGCATATGGCATGAAAGTGAAGCCAGCGACTTAGAAGATGAACAATCAGACGATGCTGCAAATGTATGCTTAATGACATATGATCAGGTAAACACTAACCCCCTGTTTGATATATATGATGATTTTACCTTTGAACAGTTAGGTGAAGCCTTTAGTGACCTCTTAGGAGACTATAGAAAATTGTGTAGCAACTACCAAAACTCTAATAAGGTACTCAAAGAGTACAAAGGTAAAATAGGAAGACTCATCGACCTACTAGCTGAGGTTAGAAGTAATGATATTTCTAGTGAGGCAAGTGAGCTTTCTTCTGTCAAGTCACTACAAGAAAATACCTTTTTATGACTACTAAAAGCCGTCATAAATGATATTTTATAGTACTTTTTTTGTAAGCCCGCAACCGTCATAAAAACCAGTGTTATAAATATTTTCTAAAAGTGTTATAAATGTTCTCTTTATAAACATTTTTGTTCCTAAAAACGTTATAAATGAGATGAACATATATAACACTTATTTTTCAAAGTGTTATAAATAAGTTTTTATATATAACACTTATTTTCAAAGCGTTATAAATGTAATGCACACATATATATAACCTGTCAAAGCGTTATAAATGTAATGCACACATGTATATAATCTGTCAAAGCGTTATAAAAAGTAATAGTCAATAATGCTCAATTCTAAAACATTCATTCGAACCAGACAACATAAATTATTTTAATATAAATTTAAAAAACAAAATTTGAATTAAAAATATAATTTAATGCTACTCCAAATATCACTATCTTAATTACATTTTTCAAAATATATCCAAATATATATATATATATATATATATATATATATATATATATATATATATATATATATATATATATTAATTACATTTTTCAGAGGCACCCTCAAAACTATTAGTATAGCTTCCTTTGGCTTCAACTATCAACACCACCAAAACTGTCAACATCTCTTCAAAACTGTCAACACGTACAACACCCTAAAAAGTGGTCAAAGAGAACCTAAAAATCGTTACATCAAACATCAACTCCTAAATTAAGAAATCAGCTGAGGGATAATCACAAAGGCTTTGCTCAAACATTTTTGCATCAATATGGATCCAGAAAAAGTACATCGGTATAATATGCAAAAAATATCCTAGGCACACTATAAGAAAAATACCTTTTTATGACAGCTCGTATAGGAAATAGTTGTTGCACCTCTGTCCAGTTTCCAAAGAAGAAACGTGGATGCCCATTTGAAGATCAGTTGAAAGATTGATGGCCATGAAACCAAAATGAAAAAAAAGGAACCATCTCTAAAGAAACTAAAGTCAGTACCTTGTGAAAGTTAAAGATCAAATCTACTTCACACACTTGGAGGATAAATGCAAAAGCAAATGACATAAAAGTGATTATGTGGCTATACGAGAAATTGCTACTACTGTCTAATGACTTTAATCAGAAGGTAGTCTGCTCATACTGCCAAAATAAGGGTCCAATATTTTAACAAAATGATGAACAATTTCAAGGACCTCCAACTCATTATCATCTGCGTCGATGCACATACAGAAGTAAAGGCTAGCGTATCTGTGGATGATATAGTTTGAAACCAAAAATTGTTCCATTATTACTAAAGCATCACTTAAATAAAGGAAAAAGGAATTGCCACACTCGAAGAAAAAACTGATACTGACCACTAAACATTGACTTACCTTCTGTATACGACTTTAAAGCCTCTCCCCTCAACAAAATTACAGAGCTTTGGGCCTCGTGAAAGAATTACGCCACTAAGCTCTCGGACTACCTTCGTGGCATATTGAACAAGATTAGTATGCACGGGGATATCCAACAGTCAAACAGCTAGAGAAACTAAATCCAGAAATGGAATTGGTCCCTTTCACTCCAATACAACATGAACTGTAATTTCACAACACTATCACCACTTAAAATCTGGAGCATGTATAAGATGAAACTAAAGAGAAAAAGGAAGGTTTATAAAGTCAGGAGAGCAAACTTTAAGTGCCAATCTCAATGGCTAAGTTTAATATAAGGCAAATGGTAAAGCAAGGTGACTACATTATATATAAACACCTACCTAAAAAACAAGCCTTGCAATAAGTATTTGAAAATTCCCAGAAGATAAAATATAAGCCCCTGGAGCAAGTCTTAAACATCTAACTCCTGAGTGTGGGCCTCTAGGCTCCAGAACATTATTCTTATCAGGATGATATCACTGAATTGCAAATAATGGAGTAATATTGCCAAATTCCAAGCATTACGAAGACATCACCAAGTGCACACCTTTATAGTTAATGCTTGCAACTTCCTTATGAATTCTAATGCTTACAATTTGTGTTTAACTAAATAAATAACATGGCAGTTAGTTCTGAATCACATCAAAGTGGGAGTTCAGACACCTTACAAAGGGTAGTTGTAGCTAACGATACAAAGAAATTTAAAAACTCAAGTTAAAAGAAAAATGATGCGATGATCATATTGGAGAAGATTCAAACTGAGATATATCTCATACAAGGAAGCCAGTGCTCATTTAATTTTCCTTGAAAGATGTTATAGTCTACAATAAACAACTTCATGCATAATAAAATAATTGTAATCCAATAATCAAGAGAAAAGCCTTGCAGATATATATATGGGACTTGTTGATGTGTTGGGAAACTTAAAGAAAGCAAGCATGAGAAGAAAAAAAAAAGGAAAAATACCTTGGAACTTTCCTTTTGTGTGTAAGGAGAGTACTATTTTGTTATCTCATTTTTCCTTGCAGACTAATCAGAAGTACAAAATAGATCTGAGAGCGAAAAATTATGTTAAGGCATGACATAACTTTGTAAATGTGCACGCAATTGAGTACATAAAGAAACATCCATTTTCTAATATGTTTATATACTAAAATGTGCATGTTAACAAATGTATACAATAAGTGGAACTGCATAATCAGCTAAGCCCGATAAACAACATAATTTTTTGAAGACCATCGTGACAATCCTCCCTTAATGGTGGTGGTGGCTGTTGTATTCGATGTTTTTTCTTAAACTTCACAACCAAAACAATCATCAACATAAGTTATCGTCAATAAAGAACTAATTTTGATTCCACAACCTAATAAAAACTCAATAAGAACTACTTACCTTAGTACTTTGTGTACCTAATTATAACATCAATTGCTATCAAAACCAGGAAAACCTCCGGTTAAGACCATGGAAATAGAACATTACTTTGGTTAAAAAATATTTAATCTTACAAAAAAAACTTTCAAATCCGCCCACAAACGATAAAAGAAGGTACCAAATTGTTCAAAGCAGTGTCTTCGAGGAGGAAGGCAATGTTTATTGAGTGCATACAGATTAACATATGCAAAATGTGACAAACAAGTTCACGGTACAGCAACCTAATCGAAAGAGAGAGAAAGAGTATGTATCCTCAATGAACTCAGGGTCATAGTAGCATGTAGAAATGGATTTCACCCACAAACGTATTGGGTTCTAAGACCTAGGTACTTACCAAATTCATATCATAATCTTTGATATACAAATTCCTTATATAGAGGCCTTGAGCATTTAGATTATACACCCAGTGTATTGTATCAACAATCAAGTTTTGTAGTATCGGTATCGGTATTGGAATCATTTTCAACCTCTTCTTATGAGTATCAAGTATCAGCCTGAACCTTGATTATATTATCTTTCCTTCTGTTTTTTTATGCGAATAACATGTTTCAATTTTCAAACCACTAGCCATCAATTTGAAAAGAATACACTATGTATTCGGAAAACTATTCTTCCTAATCCACCTATAGTCTCATGAACGTAAGAAAAATCAAACTTCAAAAAGATGATAAATAAAAAGTGTAAGATAGACATACCCCAAAATAAAGGCATCAAATTAAAGAAAAATATTTGGATAACAAGAAAAAAGTTTCGAAGGACTGATATTATTTTTTGTCAAACATACCCATCTAATAAACCACAAAATTACAAGTCCACATTCATTCTTAAGGAAGAAAATTACAAATTTACAGTTGACATTAAGTGTAAATAAGCAACTAATAAACTATATAAATTACATGGGATGATGATCATGGGATGACAGAAACCAACACAATGAAGAAAATGCTTATTTCTGTTGCTTTTTTATACAAGCATCAATGGACTTAATAGTATTTGCACTAAACTGCAGATTTCAGTATCTATATTTACACTCTCCCTTTGTAAATTGGAGAAAGCTTCTGAAAATGGACAATTTGAAGTATAAATATGAACTAATTGCAATCCTCTTGTTGAATCATTGATACAAAATTATTCTAAGTACATCATAAATATTTAGATTTGAAGTGGTAGCAGAAATTGATGGAGTTTGCTTACTGAGTGTAGTAGTATAAAATGCCACCTCCGTCCACAACAACATTGAGAGCGAGCAGAGCCATAAACACAAAGAAGGTCATCACTCGCAAGCCTAGCAGCCAAGCAGGATGCCACCTCCGTCCCGCGGTTGATATCCATTGCTTTCCACCAAGATAGCACATAAGCCATTAGAATTCTCATAGACAAAATTTAGATACAATAATTAAACATTAAAACTGCAAACCAATTCTTTACTAGGGCAGAGTTGGTAGTAGAAGGTAATTAAGAAGGTTTATTAACCGGTCACTTGTAAAGATTGAAATTCAAGAACTTATATGTTGGGGAAGTTTTAATCAAGCAAAATGAACGCCAAAAACTCTTCCTTCCCGTTAAAATCTACTACAACAGTAAGCTTTTCCAAAAAATGATATGTGGTAGAAAGCCTTTCTAGCATCTCACCATTGTTGAAAAATTACTACATGTCCCCAAGAGAAATGATGTGGCCATATGATAAGTTTTAAGTCTCACAAAATCCTAGCTGCTGAAATATGAAAAATAGGCCATGCACCAAGTATGCATATAAATGAGTTCAGCTAGAAGGAAAATTGATTCTTCGAAGGGATTCTAACAAGAGTGAATAAATTTAATAGTTAACACTCATATCTTCTTCATCCATAATTTCTCCGGTAACTGTAAGTGGTCCAATCTCTAGTTAATATTGCGATGTCATCAAGGTATTGTCTCTTGTGCTCTCCAAATCCAGGGCCCTTGAGAGCAGCAATCTTCAATAAGTTGTTAGATTATTTACAAAAAAGAAGTAAGGGGCTCCACATGCGAAAGGCTTGTAATCTTAAAAAATATACTTTTTATGTACATGCATGTAGAGCTCATATCTTCAGCAAGCTGCACACCAAGGTGAAGCCCACAAATAAATGGCTAGACTAAGTCCAAGCCCTACATTGCATTATATGCATGCAGACACAAATACATAGTGTTGTACCACTGTACCACATCAGATTGATAGAACTTCATAAGTGCACATATTTATCCAAACCCGATTCATAGTTCAAATACTCTGTAACGCTAAATGTTTTCATCGGAGTCCATTCGTCTCCAGTTCCAAGTAGAGTTGATGGAAACATTACCTGAAATCTAAATCAATAAACATTGACATATAAAAGAAACTTTCACCTAAAAAGTTCTAAAATACAAGAAAGATTGTCCAGAGGTCCTTGCATCAATAAATAGCTTCCCAAACAGATTAGCACGTAAGTGTAAAGTTAGGGCTAGACATGTAAGCAACTGATAGGTAATATAATTAGGTGAGAAGCAAAATCTTGTTCATAAGAGAATAAGAGGTGTTCCCAAGAGAGGTCCTGATACATCCCTTTGTTCCACTTTGGCTAATAAGAGATTATGTTGTCATTTGACCAGATAGTGCATTAATTCATCTTGTACTGATAAGAAAGCAACTACCTACCGAGAATGATGTGCAAGGATGAAGAAATTATTACTTACCCATATCCATAAGGAGAATAGTAAGGTGGTGGCATATAAGGTCCACCAAATGGAAATGCCATATATGGATTAGGCCGCCTTGCCCTATATTGCTTCATTCCAGGGACATTAGTTCTCTTAGCGAATACCTGTAATCACAATCACGAGTCACCTCTGATTTGGAACAGTCGAAAGGTATTTTGTATGTCAATGAATTAAACTAGGACCTTCAATAGACGACCATGTAGCTCAGATTCATTCAAAAGGACAACATTCTAAACAATGTTAATTTCGACAAATTCCACATATACAAATCCTTTGGGTTGACCAAATTTTTCTGATAAAATTGTTACTCTATTTACAGTCCCACATGACTGAAATATTGCTGGACTTCTTTTGGTGTGCAATCATAGTCCACCTAAAGAGAGAGAATGAAATTATTGGAGCAAATAGTTATATCATGTATATTAAGACATAATTAGAAAATAATATTAATCGAAAAATGTTACTAAGTATAGTGGAAGAATGCATCTCCTAATTTCTATAGATATAGCTGCAGCATATCACTTATTCCATAAGGTACTTATCAGGAACCCATTTCAACGACGAAACCTTTAAGTAGATTTGCCAATTGGGGATACCCACCTTGAGTACACTCTCCAACTTGAGTACACACTCCAATTCATCTGTGAAACTTCTCCAATAATATTTTTGTTCTATAAAACTTGCAAGAATAGGTCAAAATACCTTCACAAAAGTGAACAGTTGAGGAGTTTCTAGATAATACTAGTTGATAGAGAAACCTGTAGACTAAACTAACTAAACAATGAAAGGAACTTTGTTGCTTC
This sequence comes from Iris pallida, assembly GCA_029216955.1. NCBI lineage: Eukaryota > Viridiplantae > Streptophyta > Magnoliopsida > Asparagales > Iridaceae > Iris > Iris pallida. The sequence goes on from JANAVB010015000.1 coordinate 9,214,294, forward strand.
ATGCATAGCTAAAAGGTTGATCTTAAGATTGAAGGCATTATTGGAGTATCACTGAAAGCGACACATGCTAGTCCAAAGTCTTATAAAATTGGAGAAAAAAGCATTTTCCAATACTCCATAACATGAAATTATGCCAAGTATCAATAGACTACAACAACTCACAATTCTACATGCTAATTGTTATTTATATGGAAGGGATGATTACCAACTTTTGCTGCCAAATAGGAAGCTCGACATTGAGAAGGGTGACAAAGGACCAAGCCTTCAATTGATAAAAAATTTCCTGAGGAATGGAATCCATGTAGCAAAAGGCAAAGGGGCATCTTGGAGAAAAGAATCCCAACTTATAAAACATGTAAAATATAGGTTGTGTCAGACGCATATCAGAGATGCCATAGGAATTCCAAAGTACACACTGTTAGCCCAATGATTACATTGTGTTTTTGAATATGGCAAATCAGTTAAGTTTAACATAATGATGTCACTAATATTCATATACTCACTATCATGTTACTACTTAAACTTAGCATTGTCCTAATTGTCCTATATCATATTGCCATGTTTGTATCGTACTGCAACATATTTTCCTCGCCTAACATGTATTTGTAGACATGCAGTAAGCATGATCAAACCAGGACATAGGCAATGAAGAATTAATGATGGACCAAAGACGGCGTCATACAAAAAAAATTTCTCTGAACCGCCTAGCGACCTATTCGGGGCCTCGTATCGGGTTTCGCTGCCCGGTCAGCGGACCAGGGTCGAGGGGGCAGCGCCCCCCGTCAGGGGTTCGAGGGCGAAGCCCCCGAAAGATATTCAGATTTCTAGATCTGTATATCTTTGGACGACCGCTGTCAAGGAAAAAGACGTCTTCAGGTCTGCTCAAATATCAGAAGAAAGGCGTCATCAAAGGGCTCTTGGTTTTTCTATTTGTTTCAAGATCTTAAATTTATTGAGTCTAGGAGAATGTGTACGTTGAGTCGCACTGTGTCATCTCAACCCCTAGACATATCTCTCTCCAAGCTCTACCATACAAATAGACTAATTTCTGAACCAAGCCCAAGCTCCACCATGCCAAACAAAGCCCAAAGGCCCAAAGGCCATTCTGCCACCTAGGAGGCAGAGTTTGGGCCAAACTCTGCCCCCACACAGAGTTCGGGCCGAATTCTGTCTCCTGATTTTTAGCACCCTGATTTTTAGGGCCTGCTTGGTACAAACTGTCTAACGTTCAAAAATTTAAATTCTTGGGACAGAATTCGGGCCAAACTCTGCCTCTCCAGAGTAGTATAAATAAGGCTTGATTTCTTTCATTTCATATCATTTTTCTATCTCTAACTCTCAATCATCTAAGCCTTATACTACCTAAGCCTTACTCTTCCAATCTACTAGCCACAAAACTTCCTAAGTCCTAAGGTGCTCAAGTGCGATTCAGCTAAAATTTTTTGTACAAGAGTGAAAGAAAAGTCACTTGGAAAATTTCAAGTTTTGCTTTTTGTGAAGTTGAAGTGTTCGAGCTCTTCGATCTAAAAGCTCGTATTCTGTAAGAAGTTAGCGTGCTCTTCTGAGTAAAGGCACGTAGTTGTACACTATTTCACAAATAGTGGATTTCAATCTTGAGCTAGTGTTCTCAGGCTTGGACTAGTCCTCCATGAGGGAAACCAGGTTAAAACTGCTGTGTCTGCGAATGCTCTTCTGATCTTTATTTATTTTTGCATTTTTCTCTAATTTATTTATTATCTTGATAGTTGTTTTGTGGAGGTGATATAGAGTTAATTTTTTATTTGGTGATTATCGACACAAACTCTATTCACCTTCCCTCTAGAGTTGTCTACACGTTATTTCAATTGGTATCAGAGCAAGGACTCTATTGTTAGGCTTAACATCCTTAGAGTAGATCCTTGTTTATTTATGTATGGCATCATATTCCTCCTCCTCAGATAAAGATGGTTTTACTTCTAGTAGCATGGACAATCATGTTTCTTCTAAATGCAAGAAATTCTCTAAGTGGAAAGCTATGGCTAAACAATCCTTAGAGATTCTTGAGGACTTTCATTCCACAAATGAAGAACTTTCAGAAAAGGTCATTCATTTAGAAGAATCTAATGAGTTTTTGAGAAATAAAAACAATGATTTATTATTTAGACTTGACTCTCAAAACTCATCTTGTGTTTCTTTAAAGAGTTTGAATGATTCTTTAATTTTGAAAATCAAATCTCTTTCCTCATCAATAGAAGATCTTAAGAAGCAAGCACATGAGCTAAATCATTTGCATGATTCTTCTATTGACTCTTTAAAGAAACAAAATGATGATTTTATTTCTAGAATTGCTTTATTTGAAAAAGAGAATTATGCTTTAAATGCCAAATTTGATTCTATTACTTGTTTGCATAATAATTTTCTATTAAAACATAACATTCTTAAGACAAAATCCATGCATGCTCAGTCTAGAGATATTCATCATTCTAGTATATCACATGTTCATAATCATGCTCATTTCGATACATGTACACATACTAGTATTAGGTGCTTCTATTGCTCTCGCATTGGACACATAAGTGTAACTTGTCCTATTCGTAGGAGTTTTTCTACCAATACTAGAGTAAATAGTATATGGGTCCCTAAAGCTAACAAATGTGGATCCATGTTTATTTGGATACCAATGTCTTCGCCTAATGTTGTAGGTGGAGCTACTTATATCGGGACATAGTACCGAGGAGTGTAGTGGTGGTTGCAAAGCTCAAAGGTTATCTTCCAAGCAATTGCACCAACACAAGTGTGGCCACTAGAGCCACTTTGGTAACATGTTAAACGATTCTCTTTAAATGGTTTAGATTTGTAGAATCTAGCATGTTTCTCCTGATGTCTTGCTACTAGCTCACATTGATATCCTTTAGTTGCTGATGATATAAATCAATGTGAGATATAATACTGGTATGCATAGTTAATTTTCTTATAATTTATTTTATCTAGCATGACTAGATACTTAGCTTAAATGATTAGTTCATACTATATAGCTTATCATTTATTTTCTATTAGTGTGACACATTTACGTATACATGCTCGCTATTCTTTGTCTTTACTTATAAAGCATGCATATCACTCTAGTCCATAAGACCTTGGTTTTGATTTAAGTCAATATGATTTTAACTCTCCGTCTTTAAAAATTTTGAGATAGTTACTTCTTGCCGATTTGTATTTAATATGTCATATTTATCTTAATCGGTATTTGTGAATATATATGTGTTTAGCACAAGCTTCTTATCACTTGACAAGTATACACATATACTTCCATTTTAACCTTGTGCTTACATAATATATTCATTATTGATTTTCATGTTTTATTTTGATTAAACCTCTTATGAATCAATTATGTATTTGCCTAATAAAGCCTATTTATACGTGCTTTAGAATTTGTGATAGTTTTTCAAACATTCATTATGGATACATGACTATATTCATTAAATCTCCATTTACATGTAGATCATATATTTCTTATATCGATATCTATTTTTGTATAAATATCTTTACATGGACATATGAGTTAACCTCAAGTTTCATATTATTTTGAAGAGTATCTATTCATACTTGTGCTTACCTCATACTTTAGCTATTGATTCTTTTGACCAAATTTGTGCATCTCTTCTTGAATCAATTAGCTTCTTCCTTAAAGTCTTCTTTTGATGATATCTTCTTGACTTTTTTTTGATTGACTTTATGGATACATGTCTTTTACTTGATTCTTGAATATTTTCATGTATGCCTATTTGATATATATATATATATATATATATATATATATATATATATATGTGAAAAAAAATGTGATTCCAACTGTTGATATTTATTTATTCAATACCTTTAAGTTGGAATGTTGAGAGAAAATGTTTATTAGTGTCTCGTTCATGACTTTTATGGAAGTTTTTTTTAAGGATTGCATGGTTTTACCTTACTTGTTAAAATCATCGTACTTATTTTGAGTATGTATCTTCTATATATTTATCTCCATAAGTGCATTATAAAAATGTTTGCTTTGAAAATATTCTTAGCAAATTTTAATGATAATTCTTTCATTATTATTTGGGTATTTACCTTTCTTATACTTAGGGATTTTGGATTTTGATGTTGTTTCATGATACTGCATATACTCCTTTAAATCTAAATTCTTAAAAGTAAAGAACATTTTAGGAACAAGCCGAAAGGGTCCTTCTGTCATACAGGTGTAAATAGCCTGAAGCGACACGGTGTACTAGTCTTCGGACTACCGCTAGCTGGAAATCGGCCCCTACAACTAACCCAAAGTGATCAATACTTTATAGACTTAAGATTTATTAAGGTCTACTTGCAACCATTATCTAGTTCTAGATCCACCCCTAAGTTCCAGAATACATCATCATATCTAGCCCTATATTTTGAGCTATAAATATTTTATTATTATTGTCCAATGATGTTTTTGTAGCACATGAGAATACATGTAATTGATATATCATACTTCTCATGTCTTTAGCTACTATGGGTTGAACTTTTGCGTTGAGATTTTTTTATTTCTAGAGAATACACTTTCATAATGGCTATAATTTTGCATTCTCTAGATCAATCTATTATTTCTTTATCTTGGGTTATTCTCAATACTTGGCAAAGAGATTTGTTCTATTATGTTGTCCTTTACTTGATGAGAGTCTAATTCATTTACTTGCTATCTTATACTCTTATTCTTGCTCAGCAAAGAGTATATAAATCATTTTGATCATTCCAAATGTATTACCCTTATTGTGAACTCTATGCTCAAGCATGTATTTTTAGTGTTAGCGACTTAAGATTTAATGAGCACATTTATCCTGTTAATGGCCTACCTCATTAATCTTAATTAGTTATATAGCATGCTTATTTGCGATGTATTGTTAAGCTACATAATTTTTGTTCACTTTCACTCATCTAGCTATCTTCTTGAATTTCAATCTATATGTGATATGCTAGTTTACAAAAACAAGATTTATAAATTTTCTTGATAAGATTTGTATTCTATTTTAGATACATATGTTTGGTCTCTAAAATTAGTTTGACAATTTTTTTATTTAATCCTGTTTCTATTGAGGTTTGTAATTCATCGCTTTAACTTCCTTCCATACTAGTCATTGGTAAGCATCTCTTAAATTTCTCTCATCTTTTGAGTCATAATTTTATCATATTATCATTTCTTTGGAATAAATTTGCACATTTAAATAAGATTGACTCTTTTCTATATTTTCCATTGGTTTGTTTATATGGTTTTTAGATTAGATTTATGACGGATCTAATTATTTATTGGTTTACTTTATGAATGATCCTAATGATTGAGTAGTCCTATATTATCTAATTATGTGGTTATCAAGTTAATTTATTACTCTACTTTGACTACTCATGAATTATCACATATGCTCTTTGCTATTTGAACTTCATTGGTTTCTCATTTAGTATTAGCAATATTGGATTATTACCCGTTGATGGGTACATATGTGGTAAAACACACATAGTCCATGCAAAGTAATAAATTGGTTGATCATTTCTTAATTAGATAATCATGGACATGATATTTGAGTTTTATTTTTTTTTTGTTTTTCTTGAGCTATATTTTGACTTTCATCATGATTGATTTAATTGACTTTATTTCTTTTCATGATGACATTTTTCTAATGGACCTTATTTCTTTTCAAGATGCTCTTCCTCTCAAAAGGTAACATGCATTGATCTATCATATTTAAATATGAGATTCTTATAGGCTAATGTATGTCATCTTTTGATTAAATGTTCTTAATTAAAATATTATTTTGATCGTTCATCTTTAGTGACTATTAATTGGATCTCTCTTCTAATGATGATATTATTCGTTCTATGACGTTTTATAGCCTTATATGCATTGAACAAGGGAGAGAAATCTATAGTTGATTTACCCCTAGATCTTGTTGTATGCTATAAGTGCTTTGGAACTGGATACGCATATTTTAAGGGGGAGCAAATAAATTGGTTCAATTCACTTATACCCTTTAATATGTCGTATACCTAGTTCATCATTGACCCATATTTTTATCATTATTTAAATATTAGTGATTGAGATTATGATATTGTTATTTTGTGAAAGGTTTATGAGAGCATATGCAATTGTTTCATCATATTATCTCTCTTTTATATGAGTCATCTCGTTAATATTAACTTTCGTATCTTATCTTGATGACTATTGTGCTTTCTTTGATTTGGCTTTCCTTGTATGCTTAATTGATTTGGCTTTCTTTTTTGAGGACTTAACCAAAATTAATGATTTTATCTTTATTGGTAATAATTTGTAGGGGAGCATTCAAGTCGACTGAATTTTTCTTTCTCAAACATTTTTCTCCTTTACCTTCATGTTTATCTAAAGGGTATTCATATAGCATGATAAGGTAATTGAGTTCAAATGCATGAATTTTGGATAAGCAAATAGATTTGCAAACAATGAGATCATTTTATATCAATTGCTCTATTTTACATTGATTATTCCTTTATTTTGTTCCACTATTTATCTGTGGACAATTGTGACTATCATAGTTTCATTGATCAATGTTTCAAGTTTATTTATTTTAATTGATATCAAATTTATATATTTCAATATCTAAATTGGTATCTTTCTTCTTTGATATCTATTATTTACAATTATCTAATCCCCATGGTTTTTGACTGAAATTTTTTTCTCTTCCAAAACTAGAGCAATATTTCATATCATACTATGTTTTTGGATGTCTTTCTTGGATTTCATGTTGGTAAACTATCTATTGATTATTTTTAAATTCTTTTAGTTTTACCAACTATTTTTGTTTTGACAAGTTATTCTCTATTTGGCACTCTACATTTGGTATGTAGTTTCTATACTTGTCTTTACATACTTCTTTCATTGTTCTTCATTTAGTATATCTTGATCATGATTGTCTATGCCTTCCTCCTTTACTTATGCTTGAGTTTGTTTTATCTTATTACAGGGGAGCTTAATTTTTTGATCATGTCAAAGGGGGAGAAATAAGTTTAAGATAGCACATAATATGTGTTTATTAATGATACATGCATCTATCGTATCTGTCTTAAACTTAACCGATTTGCCATAATCAAAAAGGGAGATATTGTTAGCCCAATGATTACATCGTATTTTTGAATATGGCTAATCAATTAAGTTTAACATAATGATGTCACTAATATTCATATACTTACTATCATGTTGCTACTTAAACTTAGCATTGTCCTAATTGTCCTATTTTATATTGCCATGTATGTATCGTACTACAACATATTTTGCTCGCCTAACATGTATTTGTAGACATGCAGTAAGCATGATCAAACATGATCAAACCAGGACATAGACAATGAAGAATTAATGATGGACCAAAGACGACGTTATACAAAAAGATTTCTCTGAACCGCCTAGCGACCTATCCGGGGCCTCGCATCGGGGGTTCCGCTGCCCGGTCAGCGGACAGGGGTCGAGGGGGCAGCGCCTCCCGTATGGGGTTCGAGGGCAAAGCCCCCGAAAGATATTCAGATTTCTAGATCTGTATATCTTTGGACGACTGCTGTCAAGGAAAAAGATGTCTTCAGGTCTGCTCAAATATCAGAAGAAAGGCGTCATCAAAGGGCTCTTGGTTTTTCTATTTGTTCCAAGTCTTTAATCTTCAATTTATTGAGTCTAGAAGAATGTGTACGTTGAGTCACACTGTGTCATCTCAACCCCTAGACATATCTCTCCAAGCTCTACCATACAAATAGACCAATTCCTGAACCAAGCCCAAGCTCCACCATGCCAAACAAAGCCCAAAGGCTATTCTGCCACCTAGGAGGCAGAGTTTGGGCCGAACTCTCCCCCACACAGAGTTCGGGCCGAACTCTGTCTCCTGATTTTTAGCACCCTAATTTTTATGGCTTGTTTGGTACAAGCTGTCCAATGTTAAAAATTTTGAATTCTTGGGACAGAATTCGGGCCGAACTCTGCCTCCCCAGAGTAGTATAAATAAGGCTTGATTTCTCTCATTTCATATCATCTTTCTATCTCTCACTCTCAATCATCTAAGCCTTATACTACCTAAGCCTTACTCTTCCAATCTACTAGCCACAAAACTTCCTAAGCCCTAAGGTGCTCATGTACGATTCAGCTAGAAGTTTTTGTGTAAGAGTGAAAGAAAAGTCACTTGGAAAATTCCAAGTTTCACTTTTTGCGAAGTTGAAGTGTTCGAGCGCTTCGATCAAAAAGCTCGTGTTCTGTAAGAAGTTGGCGTTGTAGGTCCTAAAAAATCAGGTTGTACACATCAACAAAGTTATGAAGATCAAGAAATGAATCTTTCAAATGAACTGCACAGACATCAGTTTGCGCAGCAAACAGATTGCGCATACTAGATTGCGCACATTCCCAAGCGCACAGGCTGACGTGGCAGATCCTCATCATTACCTGACACAAATTAAATCTTCTGATAGCTGACAGCACGAAAGAACGAGGCGACTATTCGTTTAATCGTGCAGCACGGCACTCGAGGACAGCTGGCAGCGCAATCCATGTTGGCGCAATTCATGTTGGCGCAATCTATGTTGGCACAATCCATTCCTGTGCAGTCCAAGTCTGCGCAAACCAATGCTAGCGCAATTCAGGTTGCGCATTTTATCAACACAACTGACAAAGTACATGTGGCATTCACGCCATCAATTGTTCATTACGTGGCAACCGTCTACACACGATCATGCACAATTCAATTAAAAGTTGCCATGTGTCCAAGACAGTTGGCCCATGATCCAGTAACTGCCTGTGCAGTCTACTGTTGCGCAATCCAATTGCTGTGCAAACCATCCTGCGCAGTCCAGAATAACTAAAAGTTAGTTATTTCTCAGAACTTTATAAATAGAGTTTCAAGTCTTCATTCAAGGGAGATCAGAGATCAGAGATCAAGGATCAAGGATCAGAGATCAGAGATCAGATTATAGAGAGATCAGACTTCAAAGTTCAGAGAGTTCAGTAGTTCTTGCCCAAGTGCTGCTGCATTCTTCCGAGGCTTTTGCCTTCAACCTCCGAGGCTTTTTGCCTTCAATTCCAGAGTTGTCTTCAACTTCAGAGGCTCCGTCTTCAAAGTTCACATCGTCCAAGGGATAAAGCAATCGTCATCTAGATTGGATTCCTACAGTTGTACCATTCCCAGAATTCAAATTGTAATCTTTTACAAAGTTTGTATCAATAAAGTTCTACACTTTTGTTTTTGCAAACAAAATGACGACTCTGCTGGGGACGACTTTCTCCTCCGATGAGGAAGTGACAACTCAATGTGACGTAGCATCTATCGGAAAGACGCAGAAGTCACTGGTGGTGAAGATCAACCAGACAGCCTACGAGGCTATGATCAACTCCAAGACCACTCCTCGCACTGCAACCACTTCTGCCACAAGCAAAGTGCACCCAGTGTGGGTCCCAAAGACTGCTGTGCAGTCTATTAATGCTGCCGGCAAGACTTCTGCGCAAACTGTTATCAAGACTGCTGCACAGTCCAAAGCTTCTGTCATCAAGCCTGCTGCACAATCTGTCTCTGCTACTGCTGCGCAATCTGCTATTGCCAGGACACAGAAGACTTCATATGCTGCCTTAGCCAAGTACAAGACTCCTATGCCCCTGGCACAATCGGTTGCCAATCTGTCTGCGCAGTCCAATGCTCCAACATCCAGAGTCCACCCTAAGCACTCTATAGCAAGAACTCCTGATGCGCAAACCACAGTTTCTGTGGCCAAAACCAGTGCTCCATCCATTCATGCGCAAACTGCTCCTACGCAATCCAAAAGTGACAGCCTTTTGGCAAAACTCTCTTCTTCCCATAATAAGGAAAAAGGCTCTGCTCCTCTTCCCAAACACACTGTTGCTCCTGTACAATCTACTGGGGGTAGTCCTTTGGCTATTCCTCTTTCTCTTCAAAATAAAGGAAAAGGCCCGTTGGTCTTTTCTCAAACTTCCTTGTCCCATGACTTGGAAGACAATAGAGGGAAACGCTCTTTAGCTAACCCTTCTTCACAAAACAAAGGAAAAGTCCCTTTGGTCTTTTCTCAATCTTCTTCAGTTTTTATCGAAGAAGATCAATCTGAACGTGCCTCGGCACCAATCAGTACTAGAACTCTTTCAAACAAGGATTCTTCTTTCCTTTATGACAAGAGAACTTGTACTGACCAAAGAGGTATTCTGCCTACCCCGGTAGCAGAATTCCAGGACCTTCCAACTCTCAAAATTTCTTGTTCCAGGCAAGGAAAACTGCTGGTGTCTCAAACAGAAACCCCTGGGGGTGATTTTGCAGATCTAAGTACATATCTCAATCGACCAACTTCGGTAAAACGCAAGCAACTAATGCCGAAGATCAAACATCATCAAAAACAAATCTCCAGGGTCAAAGATCCTGATACTTATGCCAATGAAGTGAGCACTTCCCTGTACACTGAAGGGACTAAACATTTGAAGAATCGGAATCATGTTCCGAACAATATCAAAGAACAGATCCCTTAGAGTTTTCTTTGTCCTGCTGTTGTTCCCGATCTCCGAGAACATCTCAGACAAAAACGAGACAATGTTTCAACACCTTCAGTTCAACCATCTGATCATCATTGCAACCACAAAGTCATCATCCAATGCTGTTGTCAAACAACAAAATGATCTATCTTCGATCGTCTGACTTTTGAAGCTATGTCAGAAGAAGATGAAGTCTTGTATGCTTCTATCAACATGACTTCCCAAGATACCGGGAGTAGAAGATGCTCTAAGCATGGCAAACCTCGTAAGCCAAGCCAGCGGTATTTAGATTTACTTCAAGAATCCTCTGAAGGAGTATTTCGGCATACCCGATCTAAAAGCCGAGACACAATCGGTCGAGGGAATCTTCCTCAAAACCCTTCGAGTTATCTTCCTACTTCTCAGTCAGGAGACGACTCTTTCTCCGACTATGATGCATACAGCGAAAGCTCTGAACAGACAGTGTCTTCCACTGTACCAATAGAAGTGACAGTTTATGTTGTCACTGATTATCCAGATGCTTCAACTTCAGCAAATCAAGAACAGCGAATCGCTGCACTTGAAGACAAGCTAAAGACCATGGCTGAAATGGTTGCTAGTATGTATTCTATCATTGTGGCACAACATGTCACACCAACGAATGTACCTACTGCTAGTTCAGAGATCATAGCATCATCAGTACCTGTCAATACTGGGCTGGGGGTAGTGTCTCCTCAAATGCTTCCTGTACAAGTACAAGTTCAAACTACACCCAGTCAGTCAAGGGCTGGGGGTAGTGCTTACAACGCTGTTCCTCCTCCTACTACTCTGACTCAACCTGCTCCTTCTTCGTCATCGGAAGACACCAATGAAGCTGTCAAACTCTTGCGAACTCAGTTTGAAGCCTTCAAAGAGAAAGACAACTTGCAAAGGTTGGGGATCAAGCAGCCCTATCCAGTTGAATGGAAGGAAGTCCCGTTCCCGTCAAAGTACAAGATCCCAATGATCTCTTTGTTTGATGGCAGTACCTCACCAAGCCAATTCATTAATCACTTTGAGGTAATGACCGTTCAACTCCAGCCAAATGATGCTCTTCTTACCAGAGTGTTCGTCGGTTGTTTAGCCGGCGTAGCATATGACTGGTACAGAAGTTTGCCCGATGGTTGTATTACTTCCTTCTCAGGTCTCAATCAAATCTTCCTGGAACGGATCTATGAAGGATTCAACGACATGACTATGTCGGCTCTCAACAAAATCAAACAGAAACACAATGAAACTGCTGAGAGTGTCATCGAACGGTTCTGTCGTGAAGCCTTGAAGATGCCTCCCGAAACTCCAGCTACTGTTACTATTGATACTGTAAGGGAAATCTTTTGCCTATCATCAGTATGTGGACAGGATCTACCCAGTTCCAAGATTGGCCCTCATTCATTGTCAATGCCAAAGCTGCTGAAGTGAGTGCCGAGAAATTCAAGCAATTGGGGGTACAAATATCTAATCCCGATCGAGATGAACACCAGATATCAGGTGGTGGCAACCGCCAGAACAACCACAAAGTAAAAGAGACTTTGAACATCAATCTGAACAAAAATAAAGAGTCTCTAGCTGTTAATGTAGCTCCGTCTACATCCACTTCCACTCCTTCTGTACCTCCACCGAAGGAACCTCGTCCGAAAGTAGAATATTCCTTTGACGAGAATGACACTGCAAGCATTTTTGATTGCTTACTCAAAAGCAACAAGATTCAGCTCCCAGACCCAAAGAAACCTGATGAAGTCGGTAAGACAGATCATCCTAAATATTGTGTTTACTACAGGTTCATTAGACATCCTACTCGAGCATGCTAAGTGCTCAAAGGCAAAATTCAAGAGCTTGTCAATGCTGGTGTCGTTACTCTACAGCAAGATGAGAAGATGGTTACTGCAAACATGGTTTCGGTCCAATTTGGTGACTTTCCTCCGCAGATGGTACAGTACGGTGTCATTCCTATTCCCAAAGCTACTCTTGAGATTATGAATCTTCCTCTTCCACCAAATAAAGGTCTCGTCCCTTTGTCTCTTGACAACGGCAAAATTATGTGGATTCATCCTGATCTTGCTCTGGAGTTCGAAGTGCCCTCTTCTTCCAAGAAGAAAGATCGTTCTAAAGGCAAGACAAAGACTTGCAACATGGTGTCTTTTGACCCCATAGTTGACGAAGAAATTCTGCTAGGCACCAGATCAGGGAAAGCCTATTTGAAAGATTATTCTGAAGCTCAAGAAGATCCTACCTCTTCTTCTGAACCTGTTCCAGTACAATCTACTTCCTCTGAAGAGATTCCTTCCACATCCTCACCAGTTGTAGTGCCTATTCCTCCCAAGCCGGTAGTTGCTGACAAAGGCAAGCAACAAGTCCGCTTTGACAAGCCTCTGAAGAAATCATCTCCTATAGGACTTGAAAAGCCGTACAACTTTGATATATTGGCTCAATTAGCCAATACACCGGCTAGGCTATCAATCTTTGAACTCTTGCGTCTTTCCAAAGAGACTCGAGAAACTTTAAGTGAAGCACTGATGCAGGCTGAAACTTGCTTAACTCTTCTCAAAAAGCCAGAATCAGAACCAGTCTCTTGCCGTCACTGTCATAGTGTCCTGGAGTTGATTCCAAATATCACTTTCACTCAGAATGATATGCTACTGGAGGATAATAGACATGATCGTCCTCTCTACTATACAGGGTATGTCGATTCGATGAAAGTCGATCGTATCCTGATAGATCCAGGGTCTGCTCTCAGCATCATGCCAAAGACGATGCTAGACGCATTGAAGATACCAGTTCATAGTCTTTCAAGTACAATCACCACTATCTTGGGATTCAACCAAGGAAGGAGTGAACCTTTGGGCAAGATCCGCTTAAAACTTCAAATAGGCAATCTTCGCACAAAGGTGACCTTCTATATTATCGACAATCATGGTTGTTTTTACAATGCTCTTCTGGGAAGACCCTTCCTCCATGAACATAATGTTGTTCCATCAACTCTTTATCAATGCTTTAAATATGTCGATGACAAAGGAGAAGTTTACAAAGAAGTTGCAGACCTTTATCCTTTTAAGGGTGTCGAAGCATACTGCAATGATGCTCGTATGTATAAGAAAGAATTTATGAAAGTGGTATTGGCCATGGATACTGAAGAAGACCAAGAAGCAGTGCCCAAAGACACTCTTATTATTCCTGTCAAAGGGCGTATTTCTCATCCTCAGTCTTCTAAACCACTGGTTATTCACTTGCCAGTTCAGAGGCAATCTACTGATGGCGATCAGGAGCTCATCTCTTCTGAGCCACTTGTTATCAACTTACGTCATAACAAGGAAAAAAGGGAGCTCACCTCTTCTGAGCCACTTGTTATTGACCTCCGTCGTAACAAGCCTCCTCCACGTTCTTCTACTCCCCCTCTTGTAATCAATCTGACCAAGCCTGCTAAGGCTAAAGGTCCTGCTGTAAATACAGATGTACAAATTAATGAAAAAGCATCTACTTTCCAGTATACTGATGTTATTTATCATACTAAATGCTATTTGGATATGTTAGATAACTTCAAATCATTTACAATAGGAGATGTACAATCTCTTCAAACAGAAGTTTCATGTGAACACCCAAAAGATTCATATCATATTGTTCCTGCTCGCAAGAAAGGTGAACGTCCAATACTTTTTAGTAAAAGATCGGAACAACAATTCAGTTATACGGATGATATTAAAGTTAACGACGCGGGTCATCTTCAATTCCGTCGTTACAGTCAACAATCAAAAGACATCATCCGAAAGATGGGTTATGACTTCAAGAGCGGCCTCAACTACGGTAAGGGCAGAAAGACTCCTCTCCGTACCGCTGTTCTACAAGGAAAGTCAGAGATGTATTATAGCAGGACCAAAAGAGGTCTCGGATATGCTTCTCCTCCGATGTTATCCCCAGCAGGCTCTGAATCTGATAGCGATGAGCGTTCTAACTCTTCTGATTCCAGATCATGGGATTCTGACACTAGCATTGGTGAAGTCCATCGTGTGATCGTATCTTCTAATATAGTCTCCGCTGAACTTCCGGAAGGCTATGATGAGGATATTGAAGAAAGTTCTGAAACAGATCCTTGGTCTCAACAGATGGATAATCAATGGGTACTCCGGTTTGAACAAAGAGAACCTCCTACCGAAGATCAATTAGTTTAAATTGATGTAGGAGAAAGCGGGTCACCTCGTCCGATATTCATTAGCAAGAATCTTCCAGAAGCAGATAAAGAAGAATTGATTCTTCTTATTAAAGAATACATTAATGTCTTTGCCTGGAGTTATGAAGACATGCCAGGACTAGATCCCAAAATCGCTACTCACAAATTGAATATCCTGCCGAATGCAAAATCGGTCAAGCAACAACAACGACATTTCAAGCCAGAAATGATGGACGTAATCGACGATGAAGTTAAGAAGCTCATCGCTTGTGGCTTTATTCGAGAAGAACAGCATCCTGATTGGGTAGCCAATGTCGTCCCAGTTCTGAAGAAAACCGGCAAAGTTCGAGTTTGCATCGACTTTCGAGATCTAAATGAAGCATGTCCAAAAGATGAATTTCTTCTCCCTATCACGGACGTCATGATTGACAATACCTGTGGGTTCGAGCGAATATCTTTTATGGATGGATTCTCTGGATACAATCAGATCAAGATGAATCCTGAAGATAAAAAACACACATCTTTTCGTACTCCTCGGGGAGTCTATTGCTACACAGTGATGCCATTTGGTCTCAAAATGCTGGTGCAACTTACCAACGGGCTATGAGTACCATTTTCAGAGAACATCTTCGTAAAACAGTCGAATGTTATGTTGATGATATCGCTGTGAAAAGTCGTCTGAAAGAAGATCACATCCAAGACTTGAGAACAATCTTCAATCTCATGCGCCAACATCAGCTCAAGATGAATCCCACCAAGTCATTCTTGGGTGTCTCTAGTGGTAAGTTTCTCGGCTTCGTCATTACCTCTAAGGGTATACACGTGGATCCCGAGAAGATCAAAGCTATTCAAGAGATGCGTCCTCCACGCAACCTAAAAGAGCTACGAAGATTCCAAGGTCGACTTGCGTACATAAGGAGATTTATTTCGAACTTGTCTGGACGCTGCAGACCATTCACTCAACTAATGAAGAAGGGTGCATCTTTTATTTGGACTGAAGAATGTCAACAAGCATTCGATGACATCAAACGATATCTCATGAACCCACCGGTCTTGGTGCCACCAATTTCAGGTATTCCATTCTTAATGTACGTCCGTGCTATGGACCATTCATTGGGTGCTTTACTCGCCCAAAAGAATAAAGAGGGTCACGAACAGGCCATCTACTATCTCAGTCGTACTATGATTGGTGCTGAACTCCGTTATAGTCCGGTTGAAAAAGAATGTCTACCTCTTATGTTCGCTGTTCAAAAGACAAGGCATTACATAATTGGTCAAACCATTCATGTCATTTCCCGAGTTAATCCTCTTCGGGTACTCATAAAAAAGCCCAGTACACTCAATTCTCGGCTGGCTATATGGGCCATTCTTTTAGCCCAATATGACATGGTGTATGTTCCTCAAAAGTTTGTTAAAGGTCAAGCATTGGCAGATTTCCTGGCGGCTCATCCTGTAGCAGAAACATCCAAGCTTTACGATGAAATTCCAGATGAGACATTGGAAGTCAATATGATCTCTGAAGAATTTCTAACCTGGCGTCTATTCTTTGACGGTGCATCCAGAATCGGACCAAATGGTGCCATTGTAGCAGGAGTCGGAGTTGTCCTCGTTTCTCCAGACGGATCAACTATTCAAAGAGCTTATTCTCTAGATGAATCTTGTTCTAATAATGTAGCAGAGTACAATGCTCTACTCATCGTTATTCAATTAGCCAAGCAATTGGATATCGAATATCTCGAAGTTTACGGTGACTCTAAGCTGGTTGTCAACCAGGTTAGAGGAACTTATGAAGTCCACCATCAAGATCTGGTACCTTACTTTGAAGCAGCAATCAACATGGCTACATCATTCAAAGCTTTCTTCATTGAATATGTACGCCGAGCATACAATACTGAAGCAGATGCTTTGGCTAATCTTGCAGCAGTCTTAGCCATTCCCATCAGAAGACAATTAGTGGTGGTTATCTCTAATCGAGAATTGTTTTGTGTCGAAAATAATCGTAACATTGAATTCAGTAATCTTGCTGAAAATAATATTATCAGTGAAGATTGGAGAACTCCTTTCATCGACTTCGTGGTTCACGACGTACTCCCTGAAGATCCCAAGGAAGCTACGAGTATTCGTCGACGATCTCTACGATTCTACTACAATCAAACCACCAGACTCTCTATCGGCGGACTTATGACGGTCTCCTTCTACGCTGTCTAGCTGCTGATGAAGCAAAACAAGTATTGCGTGAAGCTCACGACGGTATTTGCGGAGCACATCAACCTGGTCCTAAACTACAGGATCGTATTCGACGCATGGGTTACTACTGGCCCTCTATGGTATCAGATGCCATTGAATATGCAAGAAAATGTCGAGCTTGTCAAATCTATGCAGATTTTATTCATGAACCATCAGAATTTCTTCATCCGACTGCCGCCTCCTGGCCTTTCGAAGCTTGGGGCATGGACATCATTGGTCCCATCAATCCTCCTTCTTCTAGAGGACATCGGTTTATACTAGCAATAACCGATTACTTCTCCAAATGGGCCGAAGCTATACCCCTGGCTGAAGTCAAGACCGGTAACGTTATCAACTTTGTCAAACACCATGTCATCTACAGATTCGGTGTACCTCGAAGGATCATTCATGACAACGGACCGTAATTCATCAGCCAGAAATTCACAAGATTCTGTGATGATCACCGAATTGACAATGTCGCTTCGACAGCTTACAATGCTGCAGCTAATAGATTAGCTGAAGCTTTCAATAAAACTATTATCAAACTCCTAAAAAGTTTGTATCCACTAACAAACGGAATTGGAGTGAAAAGCTTGGTGAGTGTTTATGGGCCTATCGAACTACGGTCCGCAACCCTACAGGCTTTACACCTTTTTCTTTGGTGTATGGCTGTGAAGCAGTTCTTCCTCTGGAACTTCAAATTCCTTCTTTAAGGATTGCCATTGCTAACGAGCTCACTACAGAGAACAATGATCTTCTTCGACTTCAAGAATTAGAGGCACTTGATGAGAAGCGGTTAATGGCTCAACAACATATTGAGTTATACCAAGCTCTCATTTCTAAGACTTTCAACCGTAAAGTTAAGGTCCGAGCCTTTCAGCAAGGAGAACTTGTTCTAACGGTCAGACGTCCTATTACTATGACTCATATGAGCAAAGGCAAATTCGATGCAAAGTGGGAAGGTCCCTACGTTGTAAGCAAAGTCTTCTCAAATGGAGCTTATCAACTCTCAGAACTGGATGGACGAATTGCAATGATGCCTATCAATGGCAAGTTCCTTAAAAAGTACTATATATAAATGTAAATGCTTGTAAATCATCAGACAAGTCCAAGTTCATAAATAAAATTTTATTTTATCATGAATGATAGTACATGATATTAAGGGAGATCACTATCATCCTTCTTAACATTGGGACGCGGACCACTGCCGTCCTTTTCAAAGATACGGTCAGCAAAAGAGCCGAGAATCTCCTTGCAGGAGGCCACGAGGAACTTGCAAGCAGCCAGCCTCATGGCCTCTTCTTCTTCAGTCTTTCCTGGTTCAAGCAGGAAGTCCAGAATATCTTACGGTGGTTTTGGTGCAGACGAACCTTCGCCTGCCTCTGTCTGCTTTGGCTGAACCAGTTCGGCCGGACGTTCTTCAACGCCTTCTTCAACCTTCGAGGCGAGTTCAGTCTTCTTGGGTACATCTCCAGACGATATTTTTATGTTAGAAAAGTGGAAGTGCTCCTTTCTGCTAAATTTCTATTCTATTTATAGGCAGAGATTCTCCAAATAACGAAGCAACATATTCATCCAACGGTTCATCCGTTCATTCACATTCACCTGACGGTTCACCCGTTCATTTATTATTACCTGACGGTTCATCCATTCACATTCATCCGACGGTTCACCCGTTCATTCACATCCACCTGACGGTTCACCCGTTCATTTATTATCACCTGACGGTTCATCTGTTCACATTCATCCGACGGTTCGCCCGTTCATTCACATCCATCTGACGGTTCACCCATTCATTTGTTATCACCTGACAGTTCATCTGTTCACATTCATCCGACGGTTTGCCCGTTGATTTATATCCACCCGACGGTTCGCCCGTTCATTCATATTCACCTGACGGTTCACCCGTTCATTAATCATCATTTGACGGTTCATCCGTTTATTCATTTCCACCTGACGGTTTGTCCGTTCATTCCACCATTTCGCCGGTTTACCCGTTCCTTATGACGATTTATTTCGTTCACACCCTTATTGACGATTCATTTTCGTTCATTTAATCATTCACATCAGTAACTTATCATCCTTGATTAAGTTATCTATTGAAATAATAATATTTTGATATATTCTGCCATGTCCATATTATCTCTGAGCAGATATAATGAATATAATTATTTTCTTACAAAAATTCAGAAGTATATCATGTCCTGTACCTCTGAATATATTTTTTATCTCTATTATTTATATCTGAACAAGATATGCAACAAATAATGGAGCCACAGCAAAAATGTCTTTTATTAATTAAAATATGAGACATTACAAAAACACATGTACTACAAAAGACATAAAGATACAAAATGTTCTACTAAGACGAAAGTGTTATCAGACTAGCAATCTGCTGCTTTAGAGTCTGCAGCCGTTCTTCACGAGTGGATATCACCCTCCTTCTGGCCTCTTCCATCCCGGTTTCTTCATTGAAAGCAGGCATGGCCACCATTCGACGAGTAATCTCAGCATTATGAGCTGCCACGTACTCATCCCTCTCCTGAATCAGAGCATTGAATTATTGGACTGCAACCTGATGATCAGCAACTTCATCTTCTAACTCCTTCTGGAGACGAGCAATCTCTTCCCTCAGCTCAGCAGCTCTCTTCTTTTTTCTCTCAGCCATCAAGGTCACTGATTCTTGCTTGGATTGATACTCAGCAGATTTTGCAGAGAAAGCTTCCAAAAGGTTCTGGAGATTGACCCTTTCAATGTCAGCTACCTGAGCCAGTTGTTCGAATTCTGCCTGCACTAGAGACTCCACGTCTCCTTGGTTGAGCTCTTTATAGTTTTTGATGGAAATCTCTAGCTCATTCAAAATATGATCCAGGAAAGTGGTCTGAGCCTCGTCACCTTGTTCTCGGATAGCCCTTACTAAAAGAGAGGTTGGACCTCTAACCATAAAGAAATCAGTACCCTCTTTTTCCATCATTCTATTTACTAGAGGTCCCAAAGATTCAAAAAAGCATCTGGTAAATGATTGGATCACAAGATTATTTGCAGCTACTCCTGTTGATGACGAGGCCGCAGGATGTTCAATCTCTCGCGTCTGGACAGCAGGCTCTTTAAACAAAGGAGCCAAAGCGGAGCTAGTTGCCCCTCCTGGTTGTTCCTCTGCAAAAGTAAAAATTGTCATTTTGCCTGTTGTTTGCTATTGTCTAAGAAGATTGAAGATGTAAACTGTCTTACCATGGTTGAATCCAGCAATGAGCCTATCATCTGCTGGAATAGACTCTAGCCGAGCAGAAGTAGCTTCAGCCATAACAGCTTGGCTACTGCCCGCTTCAGAACCACAGGATAAATGATGACTGCTACTAACAATCACCGTCGTTATAGGCACTATGTCCATGCACGTCGGAGGTGCTAGAGGAGTCTCAAGATCTGCAGGAAATACAAATAAAGACGTTAGCTATCAATCTATTTAAGAGAAGATTGCTAATTTCATTTTATACCTTGAGGATCAGTGGCGGGAGTTTCTTTTGGAGCTTCTTCATCTGCTGCTTTTTCTGGAGATATTTCTGCCTCAACATCCTTTTCAGGATTTAAGGTATCAGTGACGTTTTCTGGAGATACTTCTACCTCAACATCCTCTTCAGGATTTAAGGTATCATCGACAGCATTAGGAGATATATGCACTTCATCATCCCTTTGAAGATCTTGCATATATTCATCAATATTCTCGGACGAAGAGCTCTCCTCATCTTCACTTTCTTCTGGTACATTCCCACTGGCAGTTGCAGCTTGGTCACCATAGTCCTCCAGCGGGCTGTAGCTGCAATCTTCTAGGGCCGCAATCACTTCACAATCTTCCTCTTCGCAGAGAGTCCTAGGAGTAGGAGGAAGTTGAGTCGTCTCCGCAGCAGGTGGAAGAGATCGTACAACATCTCGCTCTTCTTCCATGATACTTCCTCTGGGCTCTTCGGCCTCAGTTCTCGGATCAGGATCTTTCCTCTGCTCGATCTCTTCCCTATGTTCTGGATTAGGAGTCTTATTCCTAGGCTCTGAAATAGGAGTGGGAGATGGCAAAGTGAATCCCGCTGCAGCATCCACTACCATTGAAGACGGGGCTCATCTAGAAGGAGAGGCCATTCGATTTCTTCTTTGGACCAGCTTCTTTCTTTTCAGAGGCCTCTCAGGGCTCTCTATATTTACAGTCTCGACTTGTCTTTGAACAGAGGTCGGTGTGGTAGCCTCTTCTTGCTGAATTGTCTCGGCCAGTTGCCGAGATTGAGATCTAGTGGTAATCTTTTCAGAAGAATGATCTAAGATCAATTTCTTCTTTGCTGCCGGAGCAGGAGGCTCCTCTCTTCTCCTCTTCTTGGCTGGAGGTTTAGCCACCTTCAAGGAGATACGTAGTGGCGCGTTAACCTCTTGAGGGAACATAACGTCCCTTGAAGCTTCCGAGGGTGCATCTACTGGCTCATGCACTTCATCGTTTCCTGGGAGTGACATGGCGATTCCTCCCCTCTTCAATCTTGTTGAAGATGCAAAGCTATCCGCGAGATTGAAATTTTCAGCAAAGGTGTTCGAAGATGTATAGAATACTGAGTATGTAAATAGCATCCGGGGGCCATAATTATTGTTTACTGGCATCGAGAATGTTACTTTTGTATCTCGAGCATTATAATAAGCCCATGCTCGGGCCCCATCTATCAAGAAACCCTTTCCTTGAAGGCACGTGATAGCATTTCCCACATAGAATTGGTCGTACCCGAACTGTCGAGCAAATCGACTGGGGAGATATGGCTCTAAATAACATTCTTCTTCGAACCGATACACCAAATGGGACGGTCGAATTGTCTTCAACCACTCAAAAGCTGCACGGCTCAAAGGTTGCATCTTCGAGTCAATCATATTTGTCGGCATTTGTTCATATCCAGCAGGTGGAGGAGTGCAACAAAAGTTCCATCC
This sequence comes from Iris pallida, assembly GCA_029216955.1. Taxonomy (NCBI): domain Eukaryota; kingdom Viridiplantae; phylum Streptophyta; class Magnoliopsida; order Asparagales; family Iridaceae; genus Iris; species Iris pallida. The sequence continues at coordinate 9,236,175 of JANAVB010015000.1, forward strand.
TTTGCTCAGGTTCAGAGCATATCTATAATCTCTCAGAGCAGTGAATTTCCACTTACTATGAGAGTATCTCCGCAAAAAGCTGCCATCGACCGGTCCCATGCCGGGGTCCATCAAAGTAGGATGGTGAAGGAGCAACCACCCAAATAGATATGTATACGGTAATTCCAACCGAGGAAATTCTTTTTCACCCTTAGATTTTAGCATCAGATCGATGTACAGACGAAGACCGTCATTCAACTTACAAGTCATCGCTGACAAAAGATCCATCTTATAGCCGAAGACTAATCTAACGACGGCAAAAAGAACACCGCGATGGAAGCGGTCTACGGCACTGGATCCCGGGACTACAAATCGACGGAGCAAATACGTCAGAAACCTTGCTAATTGGGCTTCTTTTGACATAAATCTATACCCTACTCTCAAATAACTCTCGAGAGTATCTCCTTTCTTTAAAGGAGGACATTGATGGTCATCCTTCATCTCTTCATCAAAATTGCCACTTTCTTCCATCAACTTCATCACTTCTGTGTTGCTCAATGGCTTAAAGAAGTCAGGATAGCATGTTCCTTAGTCTTCGATTCTTTAATGTGGTTAAGGAACAGATAAGGTAACCATTTTGAGGAATAACAGGTATTTGATGTAGCACTTTTGTAGAACATAGAACAGATTTTATAATGACATAGCAGTTTCTCGAAGACTGCTACCATTTCTGCGTTCTCTTTCCGGAGTCTGTCCAATTCATCATTTGTTGGGATAAATTCTTCATATGGGGCATCTCCCATTGGCAAGTAAGAGATGTACTGCATCTCATGAAGTGCAAACCCGATTTCTCCGCCAGGAGTCATGAAGGTCCCTGTTCTATAATTGTATCTTTCTGCTAGAGCCAAGAACAGATACGGGTTGGGAGCAAAATCATAGACAGTGGCATGCACTGCTTGGTACAAGTTGATTTGCTGAAGTTTGTTTTCAAACTTGGTCAGAATCCAGTTTGCTATGCAGTTCCATCTCTTAAAATCTGGATTCACCAATCCAGTTAATCTGATATCCTGCTCGGGATATCTTCCCTCGACCTTCGCAAACTCATTTGCGAATATTGGAGTTCTGACAGGCAATAACAAGGAAGAATTCTCCGACGGAATACAACCGGGTTTTAAACCTCTTAACAAGACACCGTACCATTCTGAGGAACTGTAGAACATGTCCTTCTTGCTCGGCCCCTTCTTCACAAAAATCCTTCCTGGACGGGCATCTTGGAAAAGTATAAGGTTCCATTCCATCTTCCTCGGATAGCTCGCATGAGCATACCGGGATAAGGGGAGGCAACGGAAAACATCTGGTATCGAGAATGACCTATCCGTCTGATGGACAATTCTTTCTTCCATCTTTGGTCTCGGTTGAGAACTTTTCTCAAAAGCTTCGCCGAACAGGAATAATTTCTCAAAAGCTTCGCCGAACAGGAATAATGGCTTCTTGTGTATGACAGCGTCTGCTGATTCCAGAGGTTGTCCATTCATCAAACATTGCAGTATCTTATTATCTTGGGATATCAAAATAGCCTGACGGGAGGTTGGCAGATCATATTGAGGATAGTGCACATGAGATAAGTCTTCTTTGTATTCTGACTCTGAAGGAGTTCCTACAAAGTCCTCATATCCGGAATCTTCTCTAGTATTAACTGCATCAGACAGAGAAAACAAAAATTTAGTACAAGTCAAGTAAAAAATTTTTGTCATCAGACTGCGCAACATCAGATTGCGCAATATCAGATTGCGCAATAATCCGATTGCGCAAACAAACAGTCATCAGTTTTCGCTGGCAGTCCCGCACAAATCAGCAAATTGCGCTGACTTTTGCCAGCACAGTTCAACCGATTGCGCAGAGAGTCGTCCTTCATAAAAATGAAGAACGAACTGATTTGTGCAACCAGAACCCTAAAAAGGGTGGCGCAGTATGATCACATCTCTAAAAAGAGATGGATTCTGAAGAACAGTGAGATTAAAACCCTAAAAAGAGTTTTGATTTGGTCATCTACCTATCAGCGCTGGATGAGCAGTTTCGTGACGAGAAGCACGTCGCCCAGCCCTAGCCGATGGCTCGGCGGGGGCTTTTCCCTTGGCAGCGGCGGAGGATCGTCGGGGAGCCATCGAGATCGTCGGAGAAGAAAGGAAGAAAGAGCTCGGAAATTTTTCTCTCAAGTGCACGAAGAAAGCAAGTAAAGAACACTTCAAAGGAATTGAAGAGCTATTTATAGTTTTTCAAATCGAAACGGCCGCCTTAAATTGTGCCTGAAAATGGGGCTAATCCCTCAGATTGCGCAGACAGCTCACTACATGCGCAAATTGATTTCAATTTCAAAAATTCAAAGTATTTCAAAATTTTGAATAAATTCAACTTTCGAAAACTTTGAAGGGGGTCTTGTAGGTCCTAAAAAATCAGGTTGTACACATCAACAAAGTTATAAAGATCAAGAAATGAATCTTTCAAATGAACTGTGCAGACATCATTTTGTGCAGCAAACAGATTACGCATACTAGATTGCGCACACTCCCAAGCGCGCAGGCTGACGTGGCAGATCATCATCATTACCTGACACAAATCAAATCTTCTGACAGCTGACAGCACGAAGAACGAGGCGACCATTCGTTTAATCGTGCAGCACGACGCTCGAGGACAGCTGGCAGCGCAATCCATGTTGGCACAATTCATGTTGGCGCAATCTATGTTGGCGCAATCCATTCCTGCGCAGTCCAAGTCTGTGCAAACCAATGCTAGCGCAATTCAGGTTGCGCATTTTATCAACACAACTGAAAAAGTACATGTGGCATTCATGCCATCAATTGCTCATTACGTGGCAACCGTCTACACACGATCATGCGTAATTCAATCAAAAGTTGCCATGTGTCCAAGACAGTTGGCCCATGATCCAGTAACTGCCTGTGCAGTCCACTGTTGCGCAATCCAATTGCTGCACAAACCATCCCGCGCAGTCCAGAATAACTAAAAGTTAGTTATTTCTCAGAACTCTATAAATAGAGTTTCAAGTCTTCATTCAAGGGAGATCAGAGATCAGAGATCAAGGATCAAGGATCAGAGATCAGAGATCAGATTATAGAGAGATCAGACTTCAAAGTTCAGAGAGTTCAGGAGTTCTTGTCCAAGTGCTGCTGCATTCTTCCGAGGCTTTTGCCTTCAACTTCCGAGACTTTTTGCCTTCAATTCCAGAGTTGTCTTCAACTTCAGAGGCTCCGTCTTCAAAGTTCACATCGTCCAAGGGATAAAGCAATCATCATCTAGATTGGATTCCTACAGTTGTACCATTCCCAGAATTCAAATTGTAATCTTTTACAAAGTTTGTATCAATAAAGTTCTACACTTTTGTTTTTGCAAACAGGCGTGCTCTTCTGAGTAAAGGTACGTGGTTGTACACTATTTCATAAATAGTGGATTTCAATCCTGAGCTAGAGTTCTCAAGCCTGGACTAGTCCCCCACGAGAGAAACCAGGTTAAAACTACTGTGTCTGCGAATGCTCTTCTGATCTTTATTTACTTTCGCATTTTTCTCTGATTTATTTACTATCTTGATAGTTGTTTTGTGGAGGTGATATAGTGTTAATTTTTTATTTGGTGATTATCGACACAAACTCTATTCACCCCCCATTAGAGTTGCCTACACGTTATTTCACACACTACGATACACCAACCAAAATAGGTGCCGCCATGTCCTTCATGTGTCGTATCGCATCCATGTAATTGAGAATTTCCAATATATATCTATATTTTTTTCCAGAGTATTACCAATCATGATCCAAAAATAAACCTAGAAAATAGATATTGATTGATAAGAGTAATTTAGAAATGCAACAAAGTAACAAAAACCTTGTAAACAAGTTGGGCTTAATACTAACTTAAATTTGATTCAAACATTCTGAAGCATGCCAATACACCATGTATAACAAATCAAATTCCAGGGATTGAGCATAAGCTCCAAACCAAAGCTAAAATGTCATCGCTCTCAAGATTCTAACATTTGCCAACTATATAAACAATCTGGTATGGTCATTGTTATTTTGTGAAGCATAAACGTCCAAAATATCAATGCAATTTCCGTACCAAACATGTAACATACACAAGGTGCCACAGTGATAGTATTAAGTTTATTCAAGATATAATCTTATTCTCTTCTTCTAGTGATGACTCATAGTCCATTTAGTCTGCAGTAGGAAAAAATATTGGCAGTTGAGGAAAAGCCATGGCATCCATTTAATGACAAAAATGATGGCAGGAAACATGGACTCTAAAAAATATACCAACTTCGAGATGTAATTTGTTTACCAACAGAAGAAGAAGGGGAAAAGAACCTAAGAGCCAGGTTGTCGACCCTTTTCTCACCTCCATCCCCGCCGCTAAGCAAAATAAAACCAAAACACAAGCTCCCCCATTGTCACCAACATACAATTTGTTCAAATTAGGGCAAAAATTAGGACTTTCCATAAAATCATTAATCAGAACAATAACGAATAGAAATTATTGCAAAAATTAGCAAAAAAATATACATTGTGAAAATAATGTACAAAAATTAGGGCAAACCTTTAATGGTGAGAAGACCTCAGCTGTGGAGGCTCTGTCGCCACTAGACAAGTCTCCTGCGGTGGAGGCGTAGAGGAAGTCTCTACAGCTGTATGTCTCCTTCTTCTTCCGTTGGCCTATGTATGAAGAAGATGAGGAAATATGAAAGAAGAAGAAGATGAGGAAATGGGAAAGAAGAAGAAGATGAGGAGATGGGGGAGAAACTTCTTTCTCAAAAGAAGAATGAGAGTTGGGGAAATCTGAAGAAAAATATGAGGGTTTGATAGGAATGGGGGGTGGAAAATTTTTGGTGAAAAAATGAGCGCCAATCGGGAAAAAGTAGAAAAGTAAGTGAGATGTACGGGTTGGTAAATTGCTTTTTAAAATTTATATAACGTCCATGTATAAAAAAATGTTATAAATGTGTGAACAATATATAACACTTATACAATAAAAAGCGTTATAATAGGTCAAAAACTCTTCCAAATCGTTATATTAAAGGGTGTTCTTGAAACTTTGTAACGCTTATACATAAACCATAATAATAACAATTATACAAGCGTCATAACAAGGTATTTTTGTTGTAGTGAGTTGCAATTACACGAGACCACAAGGCTATCCGAAGAAAAAGACAAGACCATTACCAAACTAGAGGAAGACTTACTTATAGAGAAGAAGAATCTTCAACAAGCACTAGTCAGAAATGATGCACTCGTACAACTGACTACAATACACTTTATGACACTTTCAAAAAGTTGGAAATTAGGTTAGAAAAAATAGCCTGAGGTTGCTGCTTCCTATCCTAACAAGTGTCACTTACCGAAACACCGAACACTGTCAAACCCAACACTATCAGACCAAACCCAATCAAACATTTGTCCAAGAAGACTAATAGGCATAAATTTTATTACAAATATCCAACTAAAAAACCAAGACCTACAAATCATGCACAACATACTGCATCTAACACTTAACATGCTAGATGTCATTACTGTGGCACCATTGGTCATATTTCTCCTGCATGTACTAGTTGATTTGAAGATATATGCATGGATACCAAAGACTAACATCTCTGGACCCTACAAGAAATGGGTACCAAAATTTTCATCTATAAATTCTTTTGTAGGTAGAACACCCCTCGCATGCTAAAAACAAGTGGATCATTGACAGCGGTTGCTCACGGCACATGACCGGTGATGCTTCATTATTCGCAACACTATTGAAAAAGAAAGAAGGATACGTCTCATTCGGTAATAATCTTAAAGGGTATATAGTAGGTATCAGCAACATTGGTAAGGCTCCCTATTAGTGATTAAAGATGTCTGTCTAGTAACCGAGTTAAAACATAACCTACTCAGTATAAGCCAATTAGCTGACCATAGTTATGGTATTAACTTTGTCAAAGACAAATGTACTATAAGTGATAGCTCAACCGGTAACACTATCTTTGAAGGTATTAGGAAAGACAATATATATGTTTTCTATTTGTTGAAAGATGCTAACAAAGCAGGTAGATGCTTAATCGCCAAGAATGATGAGAGTCAACTATGACATATGAGACTCGGTCATGCAAATATGGATACAATTTCAAAAATATATACTAAGAAATTGGTACGAGACTTACCGGATATCACCTTCAAGAAGGATATGGTATGTAGTGAATGTGAAAAAAACAAAGCTACCCAATCCACATTTAAGTCCAAGAATATTGTAAGTACCACTAGACCTCTACAATTAATGCGTATGGATTTATTTGGACTTAGTAGAATTGTTAGCCTAGGTGGTAAGTTATATGCTTTCGTAATAGTAGATAATTTCTCTAGATACACCTGGGTATATTTTTTTGCATGCAAAAACGATGCATTATCTGATTTCGTCTTCTTTTACAAGAAAGTTCAAAATGAGAAAGGATTCATGATCATTCGTATTCGAAGTGATCATGACGGCGAATTTGAGAATGTAGAGTTTGAGCAATTTTGTGACACACACGGTTATCTGCATGAGTTCTCCTGCACTAGGACTCTACAACAAAATAGAGTTGTAGAACGTAAGAATAGGATCTATCTGAAATGGCTAGAGTAATGTTAAACCAGTTTAGTCTGCCTAAATACTTTTGGGCTGAAGCTGTCAATATAGCTTGTTATATTCTCAATAGGGTTCTAATTCGACCTAAATCGAAGAAGACTCCCTATAAGTTATGGTTTGATAGAACACCTACAGTTTTCTATTTTAAAATCTTTGGTTGCAAATGTTTTATTTTTAATACTAAAGATAATTTGGGAAAGTTTGACGAAAAGGCCGATGAAGGTATATTTTTAGGTTTTGCGGCCAAAAGAAAAGGTTACCGAGTCTTCAACAAAAGGACTATGATCATCGAAGAGTCAATGAATGTCACTTTTGACGAACTAAATCAATAGATGATCGACAATGATGATGAAGACATCAGTACACCGAAAACAACACCTGCAGAGCCACCAAGCACAACACCTGTGGAACTACCAAGCAGAGCACGTACAAAACCAGAAGCCAGAATCAGCTACCTTGAGAGTCTGCTAAAAAGAATGAAGTTTGTGGCTGACCATCCCAAGGACTTGGTAATAGGTGAGATTACCAGGGATGTAAGTACTCGTTCCTCTAACAAAGATATAGTTTTTCGTGTTGCATTTATTTCACAACAAGAAACCAAAACTATTGAAGAAGCATGTAGTGATAATTTTTGGTTAGATGCTATGCAACAGGAATTAAACCAATTTGAACGAAATCAAGTTTAGAAACTTGTTCCCAAGCCCATTGATCATCCGGTTATTGGCACCCACTGGGTATTCCGAAATAAACTCAATAAGAATGGTTTAGTCACTCATAACAAGGCCCGACTCGTAGCTCAAGGATACAACCAAGAGAAAGGTATCGACTACGATGAGACCTATGCCCAGTTACGAGATTAGAATCCATTCACATATTATGTTCATTTGTATGTTTTCGTATTTTCAAACTTTTTCAAATGGTCTGAAACAAGTCCCTTGTGCTTGGTACGGTCTGAAACAAGTCCCTCGTGCTTGGTACGATTGTTTAAGCTCTTTTCTACTTGATAACAATTTTTCAAAAGGCAAGGTTGATACTACACTGTTTATAAAATCTTTCAAAGGAAATCTTCTTTTAATTCAGATTTATGTTGACGATATTATCTTTGGATCTACTGATGAGTCTCTTTGTCATGAATTTTCAAAGTGTATGCAGAATGAGTTTGAGATGAGCATGATGGGAGAACTCAAATTCTTCCTTGGACTACAGATCAAACAAACTAATAATAAGACGTTCATTAATTAAGCCAAGTACACAAAAGATCTACTAAAGAAGTTAGATCTGGAAACCGTCAAACCTTTTGGCACATTAATGGCAACTTCAACTAAGCTTGATATTGATGAGCAAGGCAAACCGGTTGACATGCATAAGTATCAAGGTATGGTTAGTAGTTTACTTTATTTAACTGCTAGTCGTTCTGATATAATATTTACTGTTTGCTTGTATGCACGTTTTCAAGCTAACCCTAAGGAATCACACATGTGCATAGTTAAGCGTATCTTTCGACATCTTAAAGGCACTTCTTCTGTCGGCTTATGGTATCCCAAAACTCTGTCCTTTGACCTAACTGGTTACTCGGATGCTGATTTTGCTGGATGCAAAGTAGATAGAAAAAGTACTAGCGGCACGTGTCATTTCATATGTAAGGCCCTAGTCTCATGGTTTAGCAAGAAGTAAAATTCTGTCGCATTATCAACTACTGAGGCTGAGTATATCGCCGCAGGACATTGTTGTGCACAAATTTTATGGATGAAGCAAACCATAGAAGACTTTGGTTTATAGTATTCACACATACCCATTTTTTGTGACAAAACTAGTACTATTAATTTGACTAAGAATCTTGTATGTCATTCTCGCACTAAGCATATTGAGATTTGATATCATTTTCTTAGAGATCATCAAACAAATGGAGATATAAACCTTGAATATGTAGACACAGAGAACCAATTGGTTGACATCTTTAAAAACCATTAGCGGAAGATCGTTTCAATTATTTACGTCGAGAATTAGGAATTTTAGATGTCAATAATATTAATTAATTTTATTTTATTAATTATTTTTTAATATGCAAAAACCCTTTTCGAGACAAGGCTACAAAAGGGTCCGTTTGTCACCACGACTATGGTCGAAGCAAAACGGTACTTAAACATTGTAAAACCCCTAAATTTTTTACTAATATTTTTGTAAATTAATCAATTTTCGTATTGGTTTTATTTTTGGCATGGGACGTGAAGTGCGAATACGTATATATGTAGTAATTTACTTTTTATACAAAACATTTATTATAGAAAAATAGATATTGGTTTCAAAAATAGTATAAGTAAATATCTTCATCTACTAAGTTATAAATGCGGCACAATTGTCAAAACTTTATTATATCTTATTAATTGTAAAAGTAATGGTAATAATTTGGGAAATTATATTTTATAAATAATATATTATATCATAATGAGAAATACGATTCGTGTATATTTTATTTTCGAAAACTAATTGTGGTTATTTGATTTATCTGCAAAAGGTGTTCAATTATTTAAATAATTATTATATTTCAAAATTAATTATTATTGGTATTTATTATAAAGATATTTCAAAAATTATGGAGTTAATGTTCAAATTATTATGGCAATTTGACTTGAGATTTGATATGTGATTTTATTTTTTAAATAGTTTAAACTATAGATAAGAATTATCTAAATACATATTGGACGAAGATTTATCTATATTAAGTTGGATTTGGATTTATTCGGATTTAAATTAAACCTAGATGTGATTCTGATCGAATTTATTTATTTAAATTAAATATGAAAATATTCTATGGGGGAGTTTAAACAATCCAAAACCTTTTCCAACTAGAAGAACCAACCTCCTATATAAGGAGAGGCATATTGCTCTTTTTCTCCATGAATCCACAAACAAGCAACCAACATCACAGCCAAGATCGTGCATCGTGTCTGTGTCCACAATCTTATTCCCGCCTTGTATAGTTATCCGTGTCGTGTTCGACATCCCGGACACGACGATCACCAACAATCAAATCCTGCGATACCCTCGCCATCATCCCAGAGCCCCGACATCGAACCCTGCATCTCCGCATCCGCCACTCCTACATACACCGGCAAAACTACCACGTTCACCACCACTTCCGTCAACCACTAAATTCTGCCATCGCCGTGACCATCCCTGACAGCAGCCGCCACCATTACCACCACCAAAAGCCGTAGCCAACACCACTGTCTTCGTCATCATCACCACCGCCATCGTAACCCGACATCTCCGCCAGCAACAAACCCGGCCACACTCTTGGCCGGAGTCCCAACCACCGCCACTACCACCCAGTTCTCCGATCGTCCCGGCTATCCACATCGGCCTAGCCGAGCCTTCCAACCAACATCACCACCAACCATAAACAAAAATAGAAGGGAAAGGAACCCTAACCACCACGGCCGCCCTTCCCCTAGCCGCGCCGTGTGCCGAACCTCCGTATGGCCCTTCTCCGGTCATCCTCCGCCCCTGTCCGGGCCGCCGTACGAGCACAGCCGAGCCTCTGCATGGACCTGCGCTGCAGGACTGCGCCTCCTCCTCCATGAACTTCGACCCCAACACCCGCTTCTCCTCCGGTCTCCCCCTCTATCTTCAATCGGCGACCACTCCGCCCGCAAGCAGCGCCGGCTCCGATGCCTCGCGCAACCCAGCCCGCCTCCTCACTACTAAAATACATCGAATTAGCGACTGCCATATCCGTCGGTAAATCAACTTAACGAAGGCTAATCGACGAAATTTGGCTGAAAAAATCTATCGAGAAATAGTCCATCGCTAAACAAAGTCCATCGCTATCCTGTCGCCATTCGACTGCTTAGCGACGGATTGTCGTCATTAAGGATCGAACATTTAGCGACGGCTAGCCGACAAATTTTTGTCAAATCAATTATCGAAAAATTTTTGATACTACTTTTTAGTGATGGACAGGTCCGTCGGTAATATGTCGGTAACTGCGTATCATAGAGTTTCTGATACGAAAAATCTGACGTGAATTCGTCGCTAGCCGTCGCTAACATTCGACAGAAGAACTACGGTTTAGCGACGGAATATCCGTCGCTTAGGTTCTGGAGATCTTTATATTTTCAGAACCTTGTCGACGGATAATCCGTCGCTAATCCGCCGACATCCGTTGCTAACTGGAAATTCTCCAGTTAGTGACAGAATATTCTGTCGCTCAGCCGTCACCTTTCGTCGCAAGTCCTTCGCTAAATAGAAAATTTTTGAATTTTTTTTACATAAAACACAGCATTCCCTGTTCGTACAACATCCGAAACATCGAAACATCACAATATGCATCACACCTCACACAAACCCACAAACCAATATACCTCACACACCAATATACAAATATCTATCACAAATACATCACACAAACCAACATACATCAACGAACCAACAAACCAATATACATCACACACCAATATACAAATATCTATCACAAATACATCACACAAACCAACATACATCAATGAGACCCGGAGCAACCCTCCGTTGAATTTTTATATAATAAAAGTCTAGGTAATAGCATCCAAAAACATCTATGTCTATAAAAAACCATGTCTAAAAAATAAAAATCCCTCAAGAATTGTAAAACCATCCAAGTAAAACCCATAAATAAGTCTACCGGAAACAAATCTGGTCAAAATTTATATCATATATATATATATCTATTGTCCTCTACATACGCGCAGAGAGATCTCCCTCCTCAGCCACTGCGCATAAGTAGGATGCACGCCAACAAGATCAATATCCAGAGGAGATGGATGACTGGAACTCCCGGTGCAACTACCCTCTGGTGCCGCTACCTCCTCAGCAGTAGGTACCACTACCCACTAAGCAACAGGAGGTGGCAGTACCTCCTCAGCAGTAGGTACTACTACCGACTTAGCAGTAGGAGGTGGTACTACCTCCTCAGCAGCAGGAGGTGGCACTACCTCCTCAGCAGCCATCTGTGCCTCTCTCAAGAGACGTCCTCGGGTCTTAGGTGCCATCTGGTAAGATTGATAGAAACATGGAGATTAATTAGGGATTAAACAAAATGACAATATTAGACGTATAATATGGAAGATTCATTGTTGTATGGAAATGACAGTATTAGACGTTCTCTGCGTCCTCATCTTCCTCTTCAGATACTTTAACCTCCAACGGTGAATGACCCTCAGCAGTCTTGCCTTAAACTTGAAGCCATTAACGACATAGCCTGACAGTACGGAATGAGTATCACAACCAGGATATAGAGGAGTATCCGCATCGTACACCATATCCTGTCTTTCCGTATATAGTTTACATTGCGATGACCACAGGCCGTAATCACGTACGAAACCCTTACGGGCCAAATGATCTCTCACAGTCACCACTTCTTCGTAACGTCTATTGCGACAATTACCATATGGCACAATCAACGAAGTAACAATCCATCACAGATTGGATGTGAAAAATCTACGTCGCTCTACTTCCCCTGCTTCTCAAAAAGGCCCCCTCTTTGACTCCCCTCTACTTCCCTGCTTCTTATTCGACTCTCTCAGCCTCCTATTCCGTATCATATGATATCTATCTCAACCAAAGAGCAGAGAAGGGTAAAAATATTAATATTAACCAAGGATCGGTATCGGAATCGGTATCACCATAAATCTTATGGCTTGTTCTACCAGAGCATAATATAAAACCAAACGTGTGAAGCAGAGCTTCACATTCAAAATATTAGGAGGAAAAAACTTACGATTGGTGGTAGGGCGAGTCAGAAACCTTTGAAAGTATTCTGGCTCGCCCTACCACCAATCAAAATTTTTTTCCTTCTAATATTGTGAATGTGAAGCTCTGCTTCACGTTTGGTTTTATATTATGCTCTGTTAGAACAAGCTATGAATTCATTGTGATACTGATTCCGATACTGATCCTTGGTTAATATTAATATTTTCATACTTCTCCATGCTTTGGTTGAGATGTATATCATATGATGCGGAATAGGATGCCTCATGACCCGAATGAGAAGAAGGAAAGTAGGGAGGCTCACTCTATACACTCATCCGCCTACGATATATACTCTATACACTCTTACTTATGCAAGCCTTTTGAGGTAATCAGCATTATACTAGATTTTCAAAAAAATCTATAACTCTGGTAGGCCGAAAAGACTTTGCATAAGTAAATTTAATTTTCAACACTTATATAGCTACTACTAAGATATCTTATATATATCCTTCTAGGATACTCACTCTATACCGATATCTTAAATTTGATTTTCAACACTTACCTACCGCCTAGACACCGCCTAGACGTCTAAGCGATCAATATCGATACTCATAGAAATAGTCTGATACCGATACCGATACCGATTTGTAAGACAAAAAAAAAGATTTACAATTAAAAATATATAGTCCGATACCGATACTTTTCTGTTTCTCATTCGACTCTCTCAACCTCCTTAGCAGGTAGTAGGGTGAGCCAGAATCATTTAAAAGGATTCTGGCTCGCCCTACCACCCATCGCAAAGGATTCTGGCTCACCCTACCACCTAGACGCCGCCTAAACGATCAATACCGATACTCATAGAAATAGTCCGATACAGATACTTCATCGCTCTACTTTCCCTGCTTCTCAAGAAGGCCCAAAAGACTTTGCATAAGTAAATTCAATACCGATACACTCTTTACACTCTTACTTATGCAAGCCTTTTGAGGTAATCAGCATTATACTAGATTTTCTAAAAAATCTATAACTCTGATAGACCCAAAAGACTTGGCACAAGTAAATTTAATTTTCAACACTTACCTAGCTGCTACTAAGATATCTTATATATACATCCTTCTACGATACTCCGATCCGAAACCGCCGATACTGCCGATATCGCCGATACCAATACTCATAGGAATAGTCCGATACCGATTCCGATACCGATACTTTGAACCTTGATACTAAGTTTATATACTAATTTATATACCGATACCAATACTCATAGGAATAGTCCGATACCGATACTTTGATACTTGATACTAAGTTTATATATATACTAATTTATATACTAAGTTTATATTCCGATACTGATACTTTGTGTGTGTGCGCGTGTGTGTGTGTGCGCGTGTGTGACTGTGTGTGTGTGTGTGTGTGTGTGTGTGTGTGTGTGTGTGTGTGTGTGTGTGTGTGTGTTACTATCGGCCCCGGCTCCCAACCACCACCTCCACCACCGCCGACCGCCATCCCTACCACCGCGATCCCCACCCCCACCCCTAACCCCACCACCGTCGACCGCCATCTCTACCGTCGATCCGAAGTCCACCGCCCCCCGTCGCCTCGACCCGAAACCCCTCCAGCGACCCCCACCCCTACCACCGCGACCCCCACCCCTACCACCGTGACCCCTACCCCCACCACCACCGGCCCCCGCCGCCCCGACCCGAAATCCAACCCCAGCGACCCCTACCTCCACCACCGCGATACCCACCCCCACCTCCACCGGCCCCCGCCACCCCGACCTGAAACCCCCCAGCGACCCCCACCCCTACCACCGCAACCCCCACCCCCACCACCACCGGCCCCCGTCTCTCCCCGCCGCCCCGACCCAACCCCTCCCAGCGACCCCCATCCCCACCACCGTGGCCCCCACCCCCACCCCTACCACCACCGGCCCCCACCGCCCCCCGCCGCCTCGACTACCGAGAGTGAGAGAGAGAAAGAAAGAGAATATTACATGGAGAGAGAGAGAGAAAGTCTGCGGCCGGAGAGAGAGAGAGAGAAAATTTGGGGGAGAATGAAAGTTTTCTCCCTGTCGGCTAAATTTAAGTTAGGGCTGGATATTTAGCGACGGACTGGCGACGGATATATTTCGTCGCTATGTGGTCGCTATACCACCCTAGCTGGCAGACGGAATATCCGTCGCTATGTGGTCGTTAAATTTTGCGATAATTTTTTCAACATTCCCCGCCAACTTTTGCCAACTAAGCGACAACATCACGATGGATTCTTCATCCTTCGCTATATCTCCGTCGGCTTAATGCCGGATTGGCGACCTTTGTTTGCCCTCAAAATAAAATAAAAAATTATCGACTTTTCGACGACAATCAGTCGAAACTGTCGGTAGTCGGTCGCTAATAGCGACGGACAGAATCCGTCACTATATGTCCGTCGCCAAATGGCTGTATTTTGGTAGTGCCTAGTTTTCGCTACCCACCAGAGCGCCGACTGCTCCGTCAATCCCCCGGATCCCCTTGGTAAGCTTCTCCTCCTTCCTCTTTCTCTACTCCCCTCTTCTCTCCCTCTGCACCTCCTTTCTTTTTCTCTCTCTCTGTTATAAATTCTGGAGAGATTAATTGGGCTAAGCTATTGGGCCAAGCCCAGGAAATATATTTTTGGATTTAAAAAGAAATTAGTTTGGGTTTTGTCTTTGGGTAAAAAAATTAGACCATATAATTAATTATGTTATTTAATAAGTTTGGGTAAAATATTATAGTTTTGGGAATATATATATATATATATATATATATATATATATATATATATATATATATATATATATATATATAATAGAGGCTTAAATAGTATTTGGGCTTAGGGTTTTATTATTTTTAATAAAGATTTTAGAAAAATAATATGACAAAGTTTTATTTGGGCTTAATAGTATAAGGCTTAAAATGTTAATATACCTTTATATAAATACTTTCAAACTATAATTATCTATACGTTTATTTTTAGAATTTATAAATAAGCATTTTTTAGTAAATTTATAGATATGTCTATAAGTGTATTTTAAATAGGCATAAATAATTATGACTAGTAATTTGATAAGATTTGGTTTTGGAAGCAATTTAGGCAAATTGATTTTTATATATATAATAAATAGCTTATTTTATATAAACATATTTCTCAAGGGGTAGATATATACTTTATTTCCTAAAGGGTTTTTAAGAATATAAATATTTCTAATAATTTCTAAGGTACATATTTTGATTAAAAGAAATAACTTTTCCTAAAACCAATTTTTCTCTCAACTTAGATTGTTTTTTTACAACTAACTAAATCATTTCCTTCCTTGCCGTAACTAGACTTCTTCATATCAACCCTATCTTGTCGAACTATCTGAACATTATCAGGATTGTCGCACCACATCAGGCACCCTCAGGCAAGACACCTTGCCTTTGCTGTTTATTTACTTGCTCAATATCATGCATGCTTTTACCTATTGTTTATTTCTAGCAAATGTAAAAATTGTACTTTCAAAACTATATGTAGATTTAAATTACTATACTTTAGTTTTCTATGCATTTGACTTAGAGTTAAGGGACCACCATTTGTGCGTGCCGCATTCATTGGCCTCGACACTTGTGCGCCACGAAGTTGCGAGTCGCATATAGATGCAGACTTGCGTGCTGACTGATCATCGGTACGTATAGGTCGTGCGTTAGGATATGACTGCTAATAGTTATGGATGTCTAGAAGACTTAGCGGTTATTAGGAATATCGTGATGTGGATACAACACATGTAGTGCATGGGGAGGGAGAAGACAACTATTAGGTGTATGGGCTTTCACTTGTTTACTTTCCTCTAGATGCCCTTAGTGACTCGGTCGAGTGCTAGTGGGCCTTGCATTTACTTTCCTCTAGCTGCCGTTAGTGACTCACCCGTGAGCTAGTGTGCCGTGCACTTATTTACTTTTCTCTAGATGCCACTAGTGCCTCGGTTGAAACGCTAACGCACCGTGCCTCTATCTTTAGAAGGCCCCTGTGTGGAACGTTGTCTTCAAAGTACATTTTCACATAGAATGGTTAAGGTCCTTTATTTGATTTTTGGTTGAGCTAACTATATTCAGTTTATGGCATGATATTATGTGTCTTGTTACGTCCCTCAGAGGACCTGGTGATTTCTCCAGGTGTATTTTTGTGATGTTTCGCAGGTGCTCTAGCCAAAGCCATGATTTGCTCTCCTTCGAGGATGATTGTACTTGAATCGTCTTCGCATCGTTCGACAAATTTCTTCGTTTAGTATTTCTCTCTTTGTTGGTAATAGATTTGTCTCCGTCCAACTACTTGTGTAAACAATAATTTATAAGTTGTTATAAATTCTTTCTTCTCTATTTGTGGATGAGATTAGTGTCGTGGCTTTCTACACTTTACAGCTTATGTATACATACGATGGTTCCATATATTGGAGTATATTTCGTATGTATGCAGTTGGCATGATTACGTTCCTTGTCCTACGTATTCTGGGACTGGGGCGTTACAAACGTTCCCCTGTGAACCTCCGTTAGCTGGGACAGTTCCCCTACAGCCAATCTGAGACAATCGCTGCGTAACGAAAAGTAATTCATAAAATAATATTAATTATATTAATTGAAATATAAAATAACTAAACTTTGAATTAAATAATTAAAAAGGATTGGTGAATATAAAGTGCATGTCATTTTATTTTTGTACAAAAGTACCTAAATAGAACCCCAGGCGAACTCGCACCGAATTCGGCCCGAGTTCGGCCCGAGTTCTGTTGGTGTCGGGTGTTTTTAAGTCCAATTTGAATGTGGCTCCTTCTATTCACCATCCTCCTCCTTCCAAACAGAGCAGCAGCCGCGGACGAGCTCCAAAACCCTAGATTTTTTCAACTTTGATTTCTCTCAAATCCTTTGGATTTTTTAATACAAATTTTGGATTCGTGCGTGAAATCTCGTTCTCTTCCACATACTCAATTCTCAGAAGGTATAATTTCCTCATTCTCTCAATTTTAATTTCTTAAATTTCTATATTTTTTTAAAAAATTATGCCTAGAATCAACAACCTCTTCAAGAGAAAGAAGACGGCGACTAGCGAAGAAGCCTCCTCTTCGGATCCTATCCAAGGATCGCTCTTTTCACCCGTCCAATCGGACGACGGGGCGTTCAATGAGTTTTCTTTGAAACTCTTGAACAATCCTTATTATGGTATACAGATTTCTCAGTTCGCAACATATGCCCTAGCGCACCGATCAAGTGGACAATCTTTCCGTCCCACAAGACCTACTTTAAAGCATTAGGATTGCACTATCTTGTCACTCACTCACTTTCTATTGCAACTAATGCTATTCGATTATTTTACTGCAATTTCACCCTTGACACTTTTACTGTTAAGAGCCGTGTTGCTGGAATTGTTGTTCAATTCAATGATGCCGACCTAGCGAAAATCCTAAACATTCCAAATGACGGTGATCCGATAGACGATATCACTGAATTTGAATTTCCTGAAGACACAACTTTAAACAGTTTCAAGAATGAACTTTTTCTCCTAATCAAGTTCATTCTGGAAAGTTCAAAGCTGCACATTTGAACTTATTTTTCAATGAATTGTATCACATCGTCCTCTCCACTATCTTGTCCAAATCTACTTCCAAAGACGATGTGACCATCCTTGAAATGTTTGATTTATATCATATTCGTAAGGGGATTCCATTTTCTGTCCCCAAGACGATTATTCAGATGATGGGTCGTTGTCGCGAAAGGCATAGAAACCTTGCTTGTGCGATGATTCTTTCGATCATCTTTCAGCACCTTGACATTGACTTATCCACTTGTGTTCGTGACTCTGAGCCCAAGTATCTTCAGCTCTCTCGTCATAGTGCAGCTGTTCCTTCTGCTCCTCCTACTGCACCACCTCCATCTCCTCAGGATTACCCTATGACTTTTGAGGGTATCCACCATCATTTATTTGGTATGCGGCGTGCTCAGCTGGATGAGCACAACTCTGTAGGAACGAAATTGTAAAGCAGAATACTCTAGAGGGGGGTGAATAGAGTAGGCAGGGGAATATTGCTAATTAAAAACTCGTTAGCAGTTAGATCACAGATATAATGATAATCACAAAATAAATAACTGTAATAAAAAAGAGAGAATAGAAGGCAAACACAAACACAATATTTTATACTGGTTTTCCTCTTGTGAGGACTAGTCCAGTCGGAAGAACTCTAGCTTCCAGTTGAATCCACTATTGGAAAATCTTGCAAGTTTTCATACGAAGTCCTTGCAACTTCTACAGACGCGAGCTTTGATACGAAGAACTCGACCAACTTCAATTGTGAAGAGTCAATCTTCAATCATGCCTCTGATTACAATTGCTCTGAAACTTCTAGACAGTACCGCACTGGCAAATCGACTAAAGGATTGTAACTGGCTTGAGATTTGGAAATGGAAGCTTTTTAGAACTCTTTGGAAGAAATGTAAGCTTTAGAAGAGAAGAGATTGAAAGTGAATTCGTGTTTTGAAATGATCGAAATCCTTCTCTATTTATAGTTTTTCCAAAGGCAGAATTCTGACAGAATTCGGGCAGAATTTGGACAGAACTCTTTGTAACCAACCGCAACTGAAGGGAGACCAAGTTCAAAAATCAAACATTCACATAACGTTCAACTTGGTCGAACTCTGGCCGAATTCTGTCAGGGTTTGGTCAGTTGATTTTGTGAAAATAATTTTTGGCTTTTTTTGAAAATCCTTCAGAAGCTTTTTGTAAAACAGATGTTTTTCAAAAATATAGGTCATTTTAGAAAGATAGGTCAGTTTTGAAAATCGATTTCAGATAGCCTATTTGCCAGTACGACTTGGTGTACAATGTATTCCTAGACTCAATAAAAATGAAAAATTATATTACTTTAAGGAAATACAATCTTGAGGGGCAAACAACTTCGGTCTTGAACTGAGTAGATATCCATCTTTGATCAGTATCCAAAATGTCGTTAGTAAACATCTGAATTGATTCGTATATCGAGACAGAGTTTGATCAATTATTAAAATCAGGTTTGATCATGACCAATAGGCCAACAATCTCTTCCATTTTGATAATTGACAAACCTTGACCGATATAACATCTTGGTTTTGATCAATTCAAAAAGTGTACCGAAAGTACCGAGAGATAAAATATAAAAATTGTTCATAACCTGTATCTATGAAGATGTTAGATCTTATTTCTCCCCCGTTGTCACTTAGCAAAATACTTGCAAAAGAGAAAGCTCCCCCGCAATAAATGCATAAGTAACAATCAGTGAAGAAACACAATAAAAAATATATAAAAAAATTCATCACAGGCATGGTATAAACATTTATAAGATAAACAGAAATGATATAAACAACACAGGCATAGTATTTGTTACAGGTAGTTTATATGGAAGCATAAAAATGCTATAATAAAGCTGAAACAAATAAAGTGCTAAGCTGAATAATAAACTAAAGTGAGTCATATGCCAAACTGAGGCATAAAAAACATGTGTCTATCAAAGTCACAAATCATATCCAAATAAAAGAGTACTGATAATATCTTGAAATGTCGGAGCATTTCCAAGTAAACATAAGACAAAGTTATTAGTCTCAAAAAGTAACATCTCCAAAATCATCCTCATCCTCATCATCATCGGCTGCAGTACCAGCATGCCCAGATAGACCAGCTCCAGAAGTGCCGGCTCCAGAAGTAAGTGGAGTAGCACCAGAAGTACGATACCAATCGTATGCATTCCCTAGCTAGAACAGAGAGTGGACCGCCTTATCATCAATGCGGTAGCCAGATACAGAAGGGTCTCGAGGAAGAGAGCTAGCAGAGTGACCCGTCTGTATAAATCTCAGATCGGCAAAAGAGTTGGCAATAGCCTGGAACCGAGTCACGTCTCGGAACTCATGTTTCCTGGAAGTGTCAACGAAGAATGTCTACAGATATGATAGATGCTGGTGAATACCCTCAAAAGTCATCGGGTAAGACTGAGGAGGACCAGGTGCTGTGGATGTAGGTGCAGGAGGAGCAGGTGCAGTAGGTGGAGGAACAGTGGCAATACTGCGACGAAAAAGCTTGAGGAACTTGGGCTCAGGGTCCAGAGCACAGGTGGATAAGTCAATATCGAATCTCTGAAAGATGCGTGGGATAATCATCGCATAAGAGAGGTTGCGGTCTCTTCTGCGACATCTATCCATCATCTGAATGATAGTCTTAGGGGCAGAAAAAGGAATCCCCTTAAGAATATGATATAAAGCAGAAAGCTTGAGTGCAGTGACATCATCTTTTGAAGTGGATTTTGGAAGTAGAGTAGAATAGATGATGCGATGTAATTCATAGTTAAACAAGTTCAGGTTATTGGTCTTGAACTTTCCAGGACGAGCACGTGCGGGCGCACAAAGCTTATTCTTGAAACTAATGAGAGTCGTACCCTCGGGGAAATCGAAATCAGTGATGTCATCGAGCGGGGCACCTTCGTTTGGTAGACCAAGGATTTCTGCTAGCAATTCATCATTGAACTCGATATCTATTCCGCCGACACGAGTTCTCGCGGTAAAAGTGTCTAACACGAAATTACAGTAAAATAATCTAATGTCATTAGTAGCTATAGAAAATTGTAAAGTTGCAAAGTGATGTAACCCTAATGCCTCAAAGTAAGGACGGTGGTCAGAAAATACAGTCCATTTGATCGGAGATCCGGTACATATAGTACGCATAATAAAGTCGGCATACCAAAGTAATACTTGGTCGGGAGTTTTAAAATAAAACTCATCCGATGCACCGTCATCCGATTGGACCGAAGAAAATAGGGAATCCGTATGCAGATCAGAAGGCGATGCCTCTTCACTGGCATGGGTCTTCTTCCTCTTGAAAGGATTGAATCCCTTAGACATTCTATCCCAAAATCTAGAAACCCTAATAATTTGAAAGTGGAGGAAAGAAGGAATTATACCTTCTGAGAATCAGGTATGCTGTATAGGACGAGATTCTCCGCACGAATCCAAATTTTGGACGAAGATCTCCACGTAGATTGGAAGAAAGAAGGTGGAAAAGAACTAGGGTTTTCAGGGCGCTGCTGCTGTTGTTGATGTGGTTTTGGAAGAATAAAGAAGATGGGGGCCTCGGGTTCTGACTCATATGTATATATACCCAGCCGAACTCTGGCCGAATTCGGACCGAACTCGGGCCGAATTCGCCAAGGGTTATCCTGGCTATATAAATAAAAAAAATTTGTTGGGCCACATATTTTTTATCAATTCGTTTCAAATATTTAATTTAGAGTTTAGTAATTTTAAATTTCAAATAATATAATTAATATTATTTTATAAATTAATATTCTTTACTCAGTATCTGTTTTAGATTAGCTGTAGGAGTACTGTCTCAGCTAACGGAGGTTCATCGGAGAACTCTTAAATATTGCTTCGCTTCGACCGTAGTCGTGGTGACAGACAGACTCTTTGTAGGCTTGTCTCGAAAACAGTTATTGAGTATTGAATAATTAATTTAATAAAACAAAATTAATTAATATTTTTGACATATAAAATTCCTAATTCTCGACGTAAATAATTGAAACGATCTTCCGCTAGGGGTTTTGTGAGTATGTCAGCTAATTGATTCTGTGTGTCTATGTATACGAGGCCTATATCTCCATTTTGTTGATAATCTCTAAGAAAATGATGTCGAATCTCGATATGCTTAGTACGAGAGTGACATACTGGATTCTTAGTCAAATTAATAGAACTAGTGTTATCACAAAAATGGGTATGTGTGTAAAATGCAATCCATAGTCTTCTAAAGTTTGTTTTATCCACAAAATTTGTGCACAACAACGTCCTGCGGCGATATACTTAGCCTCGGTTGTTGATAATGCGACAAAATTTTGCTTTTTGCTAAACCAAGAGACTAGAGCTTTTCTTAGAAAATGACATGTGCCGCTGGTACTTTTTCTATCTACTTTGCATCCGGTAAAATCAGCATCAAAATAACCGGTTAGGTCAAATGACGTGGTTTTGGGATACCATAAGCCGACAGAAGAAGTACCTTTAAGATATCGGAAGATACGCTTAACTGCGCACAGATGTGATTCCTTAGGATTGGCTTGAAAACGTGCACACAAGCAAACACTAAACATAATGTCTGGTCGACTAGCAGTTAAATATAGTAAGCTACCGATCATACCTCGATACTTATGTTTGTCGATGGATTTGTCTTGTTCATCAATATCAAGCTTGGTTGAAGTTGTCATTGGAGTGCTAAGTGGCTTGACTGCTTCCAGGTCAAACTTCTTTAATAGATCCTTTATGTACTTTGCTTGATTTATGAACATCCCATTGTTGGTTTGTTTGATTTGCAGTCCGAGAAAGAATTTCAGTTCTCCCATCATGCTCATCTCAAACTCATTCTGCATACACTTTGAAAATTCTTGACAAAGAGATTCATCAGTAGATCCAAAAATAATATTATCTACACAGACTTGAATCAAAAGAATATTATTATTCAAAGATTTTATAAATAATGTAGTATCAACCTTTTCCTTTGAAAAACCATTGTCAAGTAAAAAAGATCTTAGACGATCGTACCAAGGACGAGGGGCTTGGTTCAAACCGTATAAGGCTTTCTTCAACTTGAAAACATAATCAGGATATTTGAAATCAAAAAAACCGGGAGGTTGAGCTACATAAACTTCTTTTTTTTATAAAACTATTCAAAAATGCGCTTTTGACATCCATTTGAAATAACTTAAAATTATAAAAACATACAAATGCACATAACATGCGAATGGATTATAATCTCGCAACTGGGACATAAGTCTCATCATAGTTGATACCTTCTCCTTGATTGTATCCTTGAGCTACGAGTCGAGCCTTATTACGAGTCACTAAACCATTCTCGTTCAGTTTGTTTCGGAATATCCAACGGGTGCCAATGACCGGATGATCAATGGGCTTGGGAACAAGTTCCCAAACTTGATTCCGTTCAAATTGGTTTAATTCCTCTTGCGTAGCATCTAACCAAAAATTATCACTACATGCTTCTTCAATATTTTTGGGTTCAAACTGCGAAACAAAAGCAACACAAGAAGCTATATCTTTATTAAAGGAACGAGTACTGACACCCTTGGTAATCTCACCAATTACCAAGTCCTTTGGATGATCTTCCAAGAATCTCATCTCTTTTGGCGTATCCTCAGGATTGCTGGTTCCGGCTTCTTTGCTTGAAAGTTCTGCATCTTTGCGTGAAGGTTTTGCAGTAGCTGTACTTGGTGTAATTACGTCTTCATTGTCGTCATCGTCTAAGTGTTGATTTAGCTCATCAAACTTGACATTGATTGATTCTTCAATGATTATGGTTCTTTTGTTGAAGACTCTGTACCATTTGCTCTTTGCTGCATAACCTAAAAATATACCTTCATCGACCTTTTCATCAAATTTACTTAGATTATCTTTAGTATTAAGAATGAAGCATTTACAACCAAAAATCTTGAAATAAGAAACAGTGGGTGTTCTATCAAACCATAGTTCATAGGGAGTCTTCTTCGATATAGGTCGAATTAGAACCCTATTCAGAATATAGCACGCTGTATTGACAGCTTCATCCCAAAAGTATCTAGGTAGACTAAACTGGTTTAACATTACTCTATCCATTTCAGATAGAGTCATGTTCTTACGTTCCATAACCCCATTTTGTTGAGGAATCCCAAGGCAAGAGAATTCATGCAAATAACCATGTATGTCACAAAATTGCTTGAATTCTGCATTCTCAAATTCGCCGTCATGATCACTACGAATGCGAGTAATCATGAACCCTTTTTTATTCTGTACTTTCTTGCAAAAGGTGACAAATTCTGTTAATGCATCGTTCTTGCGTACAAGAAAATATACCCATGTATATCTAGAAAAATCATCTACAATGACAAATGCATATAACTTACCACCTAGACTAGCAATTCTACTTGGTCCAAATAAGTCCATATGCAACAGTTGTAGAGGTCTAGTAGTACTTGCAGCGTTTTTGGATTTGAATGCGGATCGAGTAGCTTTGTTCTTTTCACATTCACTACATACCGTATCCTTCTTGAAAGATATGTTCGGTAAGTCGTGTACCAACTTCTTTATAGATAGTCTTGAAATTGTATCCATGTTTGCATGACCGAGTCTCATATGCCATAGTTGACTCTCAATACTTTTGGCCATCAAACATCTACCTGCTTTGTTAGCATCTTCTAACAAATAGAAAACATATATGTTGTCTTCCCTGATACCTTCAAAGATAGTACTACCAGTTGAACTATCAACTATAGTACACTTGTCTTTGACGAAGATAATGCCATAACCATGATCAGCTAAATGGCTTATGCTGAGCAGATTATGTTTTAACTCGGTAACTAGACAAACATCTTTAATCACAGGATATGGAGCCTTACCAATGTCACCGATACCAATTATGTACCCTCTTAAATTATTACCGAAGGAGACGTATCCTTCTTTATTTTTCTTCGGCAGTTTTGCAAATATTGAAGCATCACCGGTCATATGCCATGAGCAACCACTGTCGAGGATCTATTTGCTCCTAGCATGTGAAGGGCGTTCCACCTGATCGTAAGCCATCAAGCATATATTTGCAGCGTCATATGATTGTTCATCTTCTGAATCGCTGGCTTCACTTTCATGCCATATGCCTGTATTCGCGTACTTCCTTGATGTAGATTTCTTCAGGTAGCCTTTGTCATATTTGCTGCTTTTTTTGTTGATGATGATGCTGTTGGACAATCTTTCTTCATATGTCCTTTCTTCTTGCATCCGTAGCAAATAGGATCTTCCTTAATGTTTTTGCTGTCGCTATCTTTTGTTCTTCTGTTAAATCTCATGAACTTCTTGAATTTTCTTACCAGAAGAGCTTGATCTTCAGAGTCAGAGTCGCTGTCATCAGAATCATCTTCGACAGTTCTTCTATGTTTAGCCTCGACTTTTCTGACTTCTCCTTTGGTGTAGCATCTTCAAAGTCTTGAAGTTCTAACTCATGAGTGAGTAGCTTACCCATGAGTGTTTCCAGAGACATTGTTGAGAGGTCGTATCCTTCAATGATTGCTGTAGCCTTTGGAATCCAGTTTTTTGTGAGAGTTCATAGAAGTTTGCGAATCTTTTCATGGTTACTGTATTCCTTGCCTAATAAAGACAAAGGATTTACAATATCCAAGAATCTCGTAAACATCTGAGTGACCGATTCACTCGGCTTTATTTTGAATGCTTCGTGCTCTTGAGTAAGTCTGCTGATCTTTGACTCCTTGACTTGTGTTGTTCCTTCGTGGGTTACTTCGAGAAGTTTCCACACTTCATTTGATGTTGTGCAGGTAGACACCCTGTTGAATTCAGTTCTGCCTAAAGCACAAAATAAAGCGTTAATAGCACTTGCGTCAAGACTGGCCTTTTTTTTCATCCTCTGTATATTTGTCATGGGATTTTTCAACTAAAACTCCATCAACATTAATACGAGAAGACTTTTTGTAGCCATCAATAACTACAGACCATAAGTCAAAATCAAGAGATTTTAGGAAGAAACTCATACGTGTTTTCCAATAAGTGTAGTTTGTGCCGTCAAACAGTGGAGGTCTGTTTGTGGCTTGGCATTCACTTGTGAATTTTACAGTTGCCATGTGTAATTCTGTGATCTATATAACAATTAAAAAATAACTGAATATAGCTGCAATTTTACCTTGCTTTATCTGTATAACCCGCTCTGATACCAATTGTAGGAACGAAATTGTAATACAGAATACTCTGGAGGGGGAATAGAGTAGGCAGCAAAATATTGCTAATTAAAAATTCGTTAGCAGTTAGATCACAGATATAATGATAATCACAAAATAAATAACTGTAATGAAAAAGAGAGACCAGAAGGCAAACGCAAACATAGAGTTTTATACTGGTTTCCTTCTTGTGAGGACTAGTCCAGTCGGAAGAACTCTAGCTTCCAGTTGAATCCACTATTAGAAAATCCCGCAAGTTTTCATACGAAGTCCTTGCAACTTTTACAGACGCAAGCTTTGATACGAAGAACTCGACAAACTTCAATTGTGAAGAGTCAATCTTTAATCAAGCCTCTGATTACAATCGCTCTGAAACTTTTAGATCGTACCGCACTGGCAAATCGACTAGAGGATTGTAACTGGCTTGGGATTTGAAAATGGAAGCTTTTTAGAACTCTTTGGAAGAAATGTAAGCTTTAGAAGAGAAAAGATTGAAAGTGAATTCGTGTTTTGAAATGATCGAAATCCTTCTCTATTTATAGTTTTTCCAAAGGCAGAACTCTGACAGAATTCGGGCAGAATTCGGACAGAACTCTTTGTAACCAACCGCAACTGAAGGGAGACCAAGTTCAAAATCAAACATTCAACTTGGCCGAACTCTGGCCGAGTTCTGTCAGGTTTGGTCAGTTGATTTTGTGAAAAATAATTTTTGGCTTTTTTTGAAAATCCTTCAGAAGCTTTTTGTAAAACAGATGTTTTTCAAAAACATAGGTCATTTTAGAAAGATAGGTCAGTTTTGAAAAATGATTTCGGATAGCCTATTTGCCAGTACGAATTGGTGTACAATGTATTCCTAGACTCAATAAAAATGAAAAATTACACTGCTTTAAGGAAATACGATCTTGAGTGGCAAACAGCTTCGGTCTTGAACTGAGTAGATATCCATCTTTGATCAGTATCCAAAACGTCGTTAGTAAACATCTGAATTGATTCGTATATCGAGACAGAGTTTGATCAATTATTAAAATTTGGTTTGACCATGACCAATGGGCCAACAAACTCTTTGCGAGCATTTGTTTCTGACACATTGAGGGAACACGAGTTCTGAGATGCTAGTCGGTTTCAGGCCCTGTCAAAATCCTTTGCAGATCTACATTTCATCCAGACTGTTCAACATACCAGTTCTCTTCTACGAAATCCTATTGTTTCTGGCTACCGCTATGAGGATGAGGTGGTTCATCACTTCTTTGAGTCCGGTAACGCTTATGACTGGTACCGTAGTTCTGGTGCTACTCCACACCCCTTTCAAGGAGCTGACACTTCTGGAGCTGGTCCTTCTCGACATGGTGGCGATGCTGATCGTGATGACAATGATGACTATGTTTAGTTGCTGAGGATTTTTGATCTAGATGTTATTGTATTTTGTCTAGATGGTATATAGACTCTACTTTTGTCTATGTATGCTTGGAAATGCTCCGACATTCCAAGATAGTACTTTATCTTTTATTTTTATTATTAGTACTACTGAGACTGTTTGTTGAGTTGATGTATTTCAAACTCCTATTAGTATGCATTTGTCACAACCCGTACCCAGATATTCGGACACGAGTACGTAGGCCAAGCCCAGCCTACGTCACAACATCGACGGTAGAACGCTATCAAGTACCCAATAAATTTCTACAATATCTAAATGATCCATAATAATAATGTACTCAAATCACGTCACAAACAACTAAGGAAGATATGAAATAGGAAAGATCAATAACCTTGAAACAACTAAAGTCTACAAATGATTGTACATAACCAGACTGTATCGAGATCTGTCATCATGAAGTCCATGGTGTGGGGCATAACATTACCTAAAAATAGTTATCCAGTCAGTATTAGAGCGAAGTACATAACTCTAAAAGCAGTTCCAGTGCATGGTAGGAAATATATAACTTGCAATAGAATAAAATACATGATATGCTGAAAAGGGAATATAAGTGATTTAGAGCACAAGACTGTTATGTGATTGGCTTAGGTTGCACATGAGTATTCTACAGTAACTCGATTATACGTGAAGGTATAATCAACATATACATGAGTACACTAAAGGGATTTAATCACATAACTACTTCTACTCCCCCGCCCTAATCAATACACAAGGATCTAATCACGACATGTTACATACACGATTGTTAGTTTGCACATGAAGCACATATAAGCACATGAGAGTACATGAGAGCACATGAGAGTACATGAATAATACGAATACATGGAGTACCCGATGTACATGATAAAGTATATGAACATGAAATACCCGACGCACCCGATAAGGGGATAACATCTCCTGACAAGATCCATATAGTACCAATCAGTGTTAACAATGTGTTTGTATCAAGTAAAGTAGTCTAGAGCAGGCAATATAAGTACTATCATGATGAAAACAATCAGAGAATGTACTCGCCTGAATTTGGTTGGAGTCGACATGTGCGACATGAACGCGTCGACACATGATAGGTACGATGCTATGCTCCATAAGATGGTCCTAAATGATGGTTCAGACGGTCCTATCGAGTCCAGAATAGTCCAAATAGCCTAGTTTGGTATATAGACGCCCAAAATCAGAGTTCGACACGAAAATCGAATAAAAAAAAATAGAAAATGACTATAATAGTCACGATTAATAATTTTGAGGAATAAATAAATAAAATATAACTAAATAAATATAAATAATTTGGAAATTATATATGACGTCTAGGAACTATATTTTTATAAATTAAAGCATTTTTAGATGAATATTTGAAAGGCTGAGAAATCACTCTAGCACTAAGACTCAATTCTTGCCTAACATGTTTTTAAGTAAAAACTTGATAACAATTTTTTAGAAATATTATTATATACTACAATCACCATGTAATAATATGTTTTAAAAAATAGATGATAATAGTAATAAGAATAATATATAGTAAATATCTCTGACTTGTATAACAAAAATTAATATATATATAAATGTATATACTTATGGCCCAATACGAAAATACATATGTACAAATATATAACCTGCTTGACCCTGAGCCAAGCCCAATATATATTTACGTATATATACATAATATAAATCTAATCTGGGCTTGAAGCCCAAGCCCACTGAAATCGGGCTTGAAGCCCAAGCCCGAGTAAGTAAAATAATAAAGTAGAATTAAACACAGCCTCTCAATTACTGGCTTAGCCTAGTGAACTATAATAAAACAAATTAATTAATAAAATGATGCTGGTTTGAAACCCAGCCCACAATCTAGTGTTACCATAAGAACTTCATCTCATTATTACTAGAAAAGAAAATAATAATAATAATAATAATAATAATAATAAAAAATTATCTTAATCTGTCATTAGTACTAAAATACACATTAAAATCCTTAACCACTTCGATTTCTGATCCCTACACAAATGAAGATGAGGGTTTCCATATGTGCTGCTGCAACTCAAGCAGCACAACCCAACACAATAATAAAAGAATTTGAAAGGGGAAAGAAGAGGGGGCGAGGGAAAGGTTCACAGTGGGGCGGCCAGGGCATGGGAGATGCAGTCAGGCCGACGAAGCCGGCGATGTGGGCAGCTCATACCGGTGGGGAACTAGGCATCGGCCATGACCACTAATGCGGAGGTGCCAAGTGCGACGGCGGGAACCAAATCTGGAGTCAGAGGACAGGTGTAACGCCCCAGTCCCAAAATACGTAGGACTAGGAACGTAGATATGCCAGCTGTATTCATACGAAATACATGGGACTCGTATGAATACATAGGCTGTAAAATACAGTAGAACCATAACTAATCTCATCCGCACAAAATAAATGAATAAAAGATATCGTATAATCAACTATGAAATTGTCATTTGATACATGTAGTTGGGCGAAGACAAATCCACTACCATCTATGAAAAAAAATACACAACAAAAGAAAGAGTTTGGCGAGAGAAACGAAGACGATCAAAGTGCAATCACCCTCGAAGAAATGGAGATAGTCACGACTAGAACTAGAGCACCTGCGAAACACAAGAGCACACACCTGACAAGATAACCAGGTCCCCAGAGGGACGTAACAAGACACATAATATCATGCCAATAACTGAATAATAAAGCTCAACAGAAAAGTATATGTGACTACACAAATAAAGGTCCTTAACCATTTTATGTGAAAATACACTTTGAAGACAACGTTCCACACAAGGGCTCCCGAGACTAGAAATACGACACGTTAGCGTTTCAACCAAGGCACTAGTGGCATCTAGAGAAAAGTATATGCACGACCCATTAGCACTCGAGTGAGAGCTAGGGGGCATCTAGAGGAAGATAAATGCAAGGCCATTAGCTCTTGGGTGAGTCACTAACGGCAGCTAGAGAAAAATAAATGCACGGCCCACTAGCACTCGACTGAGTCGCTAAGGACATCTAGAGGAAAGTAAATGTGTGAAAGCCCCTACACCTAATAACTGTCTTCCCCTCCCCATGCACTACTCGTGCTGAATCTACACCACGATATTTCTAATAACCGCTAAGTCTTCTAGGCAATTATATTAGCAGTTATATCCTAACGCTCGTCCTGTACGCACCGATGTACGGTCGGTACGCAAGTCCGAATCTATATGAGACACGTGACATCGTAGCACACAGGTGTCGGGCCAATGAATGCAGCACAAACAAAGGTGGTCCCTTAACTATAGGCCAAATGCATAAAGAAAACTAAGTATAGTAATTTGCAACTACATAAAGTTTTGAAATAACAATTTATATTCACTAGAAATAAATAATCATAAAGCATGCATGATATTGAGCAAGAAATTAAACAGTAAAGACAAAGTTTCTTGCCTGATGTGACATCTGATGTTGTGCGATGTTCTGACATGTCCCAATAGTCTACTAGCCATGGTCGTTGCAAAAAGGGTCCGAATTCGCAAAAAAATAGAAGTGCACGATTAGATAAGATATTTGAGGTGAACTTTGTGGAATACATACATATATTATGCTTAGCAAATATCTTTAATACTTTAAAACTAGATTTTATTAGTATCATAATTTTAGGAAAAATATACTTTGAAAAATATCAAAAACTATTTTGGGCTAAATTCTAAGTTTTATCAAAATAATACTTTAGGTCGAATCTCTATTTTCAAAATATTTATAAAAATTGAAAAACTAGACTTACTAGTAAAAATAGTTTAAATCTTAAAATACCACAAGGTAGTATAGTATATTAGGTTTTGAAATCTAGTTGCATATAAGGCCGAGCCTAATAATTTGTTTTTGTTACCAAATCATATACAGTAATATATACTGCCCTATAATAATAATATACTTAATAATAATAGTAATAATAATAATACCTTAACAATTTATACTAATAAATAATTTATACACTATATAATATATTTTATTAAGAAATTCATACAAGTAATAAAATAAGTGTGTTAATCACAAAGTCCATACCACAGCTCTTCTCTAAGAAAGGGAAGGAGAGTGAGAGAGAAGCGGATCCGAGAGAGAGGAATGAGAGTATGAGCGAGCGAGAGGACGAGAGGAGAGTCGGGGAGAGAGGCGATAGGGGTTTCTCCCTAGTAAGCCGCCGGCGAGACTCGCCGGACGGTGCGTCGCGGAAGAGGAGAGGGATAGCTGAGAGAAGAAGGGGGCTCGCTTACCGAAATTCTCCGATAGGGCGACGCATGGGGCTCGCCAAGGCGCAGTCTTCAGCTCAGTGGCGGACGACAGGGACGGCGGAGTACCAGCGGGCGGGGGTCCGTCGATGAGTGGCCGCCGGCCAGGGCGCGACTTTCGGAGGAGGGTGGCGGTCTGGAAAGGGAGGAGCCTGGCGGAGGCGCTGACGAAGTCGCCGGCACTCGGCTTGGCACGGAGGCAAGGGAACAGGAGGCGAAGCTCAGGTTAGGGTTCCCCATTCCTTCTCTCTTAGCGACGGGTTGGGATTTTTTCGGTCGGTGGCCGTGGTTTTTGTTCTTTGCTTTGGTGGTGGCTGTGCTTGTTTGTGGTGGTTTTGCTTCGGTTTTGGGTTTCGCCGGTGTTGGGTTGTCGGTGGGGTTGGTGGTGGTGCCCGAGGAGGTTGTCCGGACAGTTTGGCGATGGTGGCAAAGTTTGGAGGAGACGACGGGTGATCCGGGGGCCGGTTCAGGTGGTCGCGGGGTTAGTGGTGGTAGCGCAGATCGGAAGACTGAAGAAGACGGAAAGAGGAGATGGCTGGCCAGGATTGTGGCGGAGGGGCACGGCGACACAGGCTGGCCCGTGTGGTGTGGTACGGTGGAGGCGTGGGGTGGCGCAGGCGGATAGACGTGGTGGTTGTAATAGCTGTGATGGGGGTGAATGGCTGGGCCATGGTTTGGGGTGAAGACGGGGATAGAGGCGATCGTCAGTGGCAACAATGGTGGTGGTTTTTGTTGTCGTAGAATCGAGCGAGATAAACGGGACAAAAAATATGTTGATTATGTGTCCTACATGACACGAGGAGGACTGTGTCCGAAATATGGACACGAAGAAGGAGATAATGTAACTGTATATAGAGGAATTAGTGGAGGAGATGGAGACACGGACACGATGCACGGTACTTGGGTGGAGGAATTTGTGGATGTAAGGAATTTATGGAGGAGTACCTGCCTATTTATAGGATGTGAGAATTCCCAGTTGCATAAGGATTATGAAATTCAAGTAGGATAGTCTCATATTTAAAAGTAAGTTTGAAAATCAATTCAATCTAATTTAAATCTAAGCTATATTTTATCACTATTTTAAAAGTATTTAAAAATAAAATCAATAATGTAAATCTTAATTTCCAATACCATAATAATTTAAATCCATAAATTTTAAAATTATCGTCATAATAAATAATATTAAAAATTAATTTCAAAAATCAAATTAAATATTAATAGGAACTACTTCAAAATTACCTTTTAAATAAATTAAGATAATTAACAAATAATTTCGAAAATCAATTTATATATAAATTACATCTTACGTAATTGCATGAGAAGATGGTATTTTTATGAAACATAGTTTTCTAAATCGCCAATAAAATAAACTTGCCTTTTTATAATAATTAAATAATGTTTTTCAAACTCGCTGCAACGCTTTTGACAACCTTAATTAAATAAAAATAATTAATATATATTATTTTGAAGCTATAAAATAGGAAAAACATTTTTTTTACAACATATGTACGCTCGCACATATTTGCACTCGTCGAGCAGCTACAAAAACGAATCTCGCGCGCGACGTAAAAGGAATACGCGACGTACAATACAAAATTTTAAATCATACCAATTTAATAAAAATATATAGTAAAAAAATAGTAGAAATTTAGGGGTTTTACAGCAGGACCCGAGGACGCGGTGGCCTGAGGTCGCCGAGCACGACGGGGTCTGCGATGAAGAGCAGGTAATATTCCTCTCTCCCTCACTCTCGTTGCTGGTGCTTTGGATTTTGGGGTGGCTGGTTTGGGCAGAAGTGGTCCTCAGTGGCAGTTGTGTTGGGGACGGCCGGGGTGGATGGCTGCTGCAGGTAATGACGTTGATGTCCGTGGTGATTGGACGTGTTCTGGTGGTTTCGGCAGGAAGAACGGTGGTTATGGTGATGTACGTGGTGGTGTGCAGGTTGTGGCTGTAGGGTGGAGGCGAGCACGGCGGTAGGCCAGAGGTGACGCGGGGCTAATGGGGGCTCGGGTGGTGGTGGTTCTGGTGTTGTCATACCGGTGATGATGTTGCCGATGGTGGTTGCAGTGGTGGATACGGTGGTGTTGGTGGTCTGTGCTCTGCTTGGTCGCAGTAGTAGATACGGGGTTAAGAGGAGACAATACCTACCATACAAGTTCAGAACAACCCCTTACAAATTTTGATTTTTTTTCAAATCAAGATCGAGATGTTATATCGGTCAAGATTTGTCAATTATCAAAATGGGGGAAATTGTTGGCCCATTGGTCACGGTCAAACCTGATTTTAACAATTGATCTAACTCTGTCTCGATATAAGGGCTACTTGGATGATTCTGAGAACTGCTACTGCTACCGTTCAAGATATGAAGCCGTTTTGTCGTATGAGACTGTATTTCCATTATCAATGTAATTTTCACAATTTATTGAGTCTAGGAATACAATGTACACCGAGTCGTATCGGTAAATAGGCTACCCAAAATTATTTCAAAATATCCTTTTGTTTTGAAAATAAGCCCATTTACAGAAGCTCCTAACTGCTCGACTTTTCAAATAGCCCAAAACCCGATTTGTAAAACCCTAACCAAATCAACTCTGGACAAACAAAATTTGGCCCGAGCTCGGCCCGAGTTCACCCCGAGTTTGGTTAGTAGAACGTTAGATTTTTTAACCCAGTCTTCCCGCAGTTACGGATGCAACGTCTATTTGTCAGAATTCTCTTAAAAATTTTGGCCCAAATTTTGTCCGAATTCTCCTTTTAGAAAACATATAAATAGAAAAGAATTTCTACCATTTCAACACACTAATTCATTCTCTCTTCTCTTCTTACTACGTTCTTCCAAAGTGTCCTAAGTTTTCATTTTCAAATCCCAAGCCAGTTACAATCCTCTATTCGATTTGCTAGTACGGTATGGTCTAGAAGTTTAGAGTGATTGTAATCAGAGATTTGATTGAAGAAAGACACTTCACAATTGAAGTTGGTCGAGTACTTCGGTTCAAAGCTCGCATTGTAGAAGTTACATGAACTTCGCATGAAAACTTGCGCCATTTTTCTATACTGAATTTCAACTGGAAGCTGGAGTTCTTCCGACTGGACTAGTCCTCACAAGAAGGAAACCAGTATACATCCTTGTGTTTGCGTTTGCTCTCTGCTCTCTACTTTTATATTTACATGTCTGTGATATATTTCTGTGATCTTGTTGTTAACGATTTTTAAATAAGCTAATTTTTTGCTGTCTACTCTATTCACCCCCTCTAGAGTTTAGCGCTTTACATCTCGTTCCTATATGTTCAACTCCTATTCCTATGGAAGTGCGACAATCATCAAAAGTACGGAAAGTGAACTCAACTGTATTATCAAGTCGAATCATTCTAATATGTTGGTCAGAAAAATGAGTCTTAAGTTTAATCAACTGAGAAAGTAGCTTGGAAAAGGCAAAATTTCTAGATAAAAGTAAGGAAACATTGGACCATCGACTACAAGCATCAATTAGAACCATAAAAATACCTAAAAAGTTCGCTAGTAGGATCAATTGATCTGCAAAAATCATCTTGTATTCTCTGAAGGAATGGTGGTGATTCAGAAGCTATTTTGAGAAGTGAAGGTCTTGTAATGAGTTTACCCTATGAACAAGTTACACACAAATGTTCAGTAGGAAAGGAAAGACTTTGGTATAATAAATCATGCCAATTGGTATTATTGATAATCTTTATCTGCATAGTCGATCCTGGATGACCCAATCTGTCATGCCAAAGAATTAGATTCCTTGGATCCTTTGGCCTTTTGCTAGTGATGGTGTGAGATTCTACTACATTCAGAGTAGTTTGATATAGCCTCGAGGAGATTAACTTGCACTTTTCTAATGTGAGCTTATTGCTTCCAATATTAGAGGTGATATAAAGATACTCTTTGCTATCATCGTTCATGGTTTCAACATGAAACCCATTCATTCGAATATCTCTAAAGCTGAGTAGATTTCTATTAGATCTACTAGAGAATAATGCATTTCGAATGACTAAATGTGTTCCATTTGGCAACACAACATCGGCCTTACCATAACCTTCTATAATCTGTACAGGTCCAGCAATGGTGGTCACCTTGACAGTATTTGAGGCATATTGTAGGCCTCAAAAATGAAGTCACGCTGAGTTGGTCAGAACAAGTCACGCAGAGTGATCCAAGAAGCAGCACAAAAGATACGCTAAGTTCTGCCTGGCCATCTCCTTTAGAAGTCACACAGAGACAGCTCAGCCATACGTCAGAATCATAATGACTGACAACACAACAGTCGAGAAACGTCTCCTCGTATGCCACGTATGTACAGAATTCGAGAGATTATCGCCGTCTTTTGCGTGATTTTTGAAATCTTCCTTAGCAAGACTCACTCTTCACCAAGTTGGCGTGACTTTGGGTCTTATCTTCATTTAATACGGCTGACAATATAATCAATGTCAGAGATTTTGTGTCAGACGAAGCGTGCCAAATCAAGACAGCTGGCGGTTTGCGTGGATTCTGAACCTTCTCCTTCCTCAAGTTTGCGTGGATTTTTGAGTTATTCTTCTCAAGGCCTGCGTGAATTCTGAAGTATTCTTCTTCAAAGCTTGCGTGGATTTCGCCTTCAACGAGTCTGCGTCAACGAAACTGCGTGGATTTTTTGCCTTCAGCAAGACAGCGTGGATTTCATTTCAACTGGAGTACGTGGCAGCCATGCCACCGATCTCTCTCTCGCGTGCCCAGTAACTTGCACACGACTCATGCACTAATGCCATGTGTCCAACAGTTACGGGCCACGTCCAGTAACTACTCACTAACCCTGCGTGTATTTAGAGTCTGCGTGACTTTTCAAATGCACTAGTGGTGAGGTAGTTATCTTTTCAGTTACTGTTTTGACTCTATAAATAGAGTTCTTTTTTTTATTCATTGTACAGATACATTGATATCTACTGTCAAAATTTTGAGAGCTTTTCTTCTTCGTATAGTCCAAGGGATAAAGCGGTCGTCTTCTAGATCGGATTCCTACAGTTGTAATTTTCCCAGATACACAACAAATAAAGAGAATTTCTTTATGGAAAACAAATTGGCGACTCTGCTGGAGAAAACCATCTCCTTTTCTGAGATGGTAACAACTCAATGCGATACTTCGTCTATCGGCTCGACGAAGAAGGTGATGATGATCAAATTCGATCAACTCGCCTATGAAGAAATACAGCGGGCTAAGGGTGGCAAGCCCATTCCAGCCTCCATTATCACTGCCAAGTCAAAGGGACACTCTGTCTATGTCCCTAAGAATCAGTTGGCAGTCAATGGTGAAGTCTCTGCCACAGTGTCTACTCCTAACACTGGCGAGAACTCCACTGCAAGCACGCACACTCTTGTGCGCTCGAAGATGACAGTAACTAAAAGTCACGTTGACAGTACTGGCTCCTTAGCCGAATCTGTTCCAGCGTGCAAATCCAATTCTAAAAGTCACGCTGACAGTACTGGCTCTTTAGCCGAATCTGTTCCAGTGTGCAAATTCAATTCTAAAAGTCACGCTGACAGTACTGGCTCTTTAGCTAAATCTGTTCCAGTGTGCAAATTCAACTCTAAAAGTCACGCTGATAGTACTGGCTCCTTAGCCAAATCTATTCCAGTATGCAATCCCACATTCAAAAGTCACGCTGACAGTATTGGCTCCTTAGCCAAATCTGTTCCAGCGTGTAATTCTAAAATCAAAAGTCACGCTAACAGCTCGGGTTCTTTAACCAAGTCTGTTTCAGCGTGTATTTCATCAGAGAAGAATAACTCCTTAGTTATCTCTTCTTCTTCACCGAGTTCTACTAGAACTGGGGGTGGTTTTCCACACAAAGTCCCTTCGAAAAGGAACAACTCTTTAGTTGTTTCTTCTGCTCCTGTAGTTTTTACTCCAGGAACAGCTTTGACTGATACTTTTGTTAGTCAAAGGAAAGGAGATGGTCTTTTGACTACTCTTCCTTCTGGACATTCTATGTCTCAACATCTGAACGAGTCTAAGAAGAAACATTCCTTAATGTCTTCTTCTTTGATTTCTTCAAATTGGGCACAGAATCTGTCCATTAAAGAGGGTCTGTTACCAACTCCTAATCAAGGGAGTGGTTTAACTCTTCCTTCTCTGCAAATATCCAGATCAATGGAAGGAAAACTCCATGTTTCCAAAATTAATATGTTACCTTCCACTGATTTAAGAACAAAACTCAGCACTTCTGGTGTTAAGAAACCATACCAATTGGATATGAAGATAAAAGATCCAGATGCAGAATATGCAAGAAATTATGTGGCTCACATTAATCACTCTTTGTATAATCAAGAGCCATCAAGACCCAAGAACAGGAAGTATATTCCTCAATCTTCACAAACAGATTTACGGGAATATCTTCAACAGAAGAGAAGGAGTAATTCTATATCAAAGGAACATGCTGAATGTGACTTCTATCCAAGAGTCATAATTCAGTGCAGATGTGAATCAACAGTTCAAGACCATGGTGATCATGCTGAATGTGACTTCCAGCCAAGAGTCACAATGCAATGCAGATGTCAAAATAAACGACAGTCTGTCTTTAATAGGATTCAGTATGAACCTATGCCTGATGAAGAGGAGCCTTTGTTTGCCTCTGTCAACATGACTTCTCGGGACACCGGGGGTAGAGTTGATAGTCCAGATGGAGTATATAAAAACACCAGAGCAAGAGTCCTGGCTTCTAGTCAAAGAAATTTGATCCCTGAAATTGACTCTGAATTT
The DNA here is from genome assembly GCA_029216955.1 of Iris pallida. NCBI lineage: Eukaryota > Viridiplantae > Streptophyta > Magnoliopsida > Asparagales > Iridaceae > Iris > Iris pallida. Next base: position 9,274,764 of record JANAVB010015000.1, read on the forward strand.
CTTGGAGAATCTAACTTCCCACCTCTTCCTACTGGGGGTAATTCTCCTATAGTTGACTTTGATACACGAAGCAATGATTCAGAGCAAACAACATCTACTAGTTCATCAATAATCCCTCATACAGTCACGACTTACATGGTTGATGGGAATACTGATGAACCCTCTTCTTCCCTGACTCCTCAAGATCAAAGAATTGCTTCTTTGGAACAACAAATGAAGTCTATGACTGACACAATGAAGTCAATGTATGAACTCATGACAGCTCAGTTGCAAAATCGATAGACTGTATCAGATGCCATACCAGTTGATACTGATATAAGTCCAGTACAAGTTCCTCCAGCAGTACAATCTAATACTCCTGGACCTGCTCAACCAAATCCTAGTCTCTCTGGAGCTGGGGGTAGTGCTTACAATGCTGTTCCTCCTCCTAACTATTCTCTACAAGCCACAACTCCACAATCTTCGGGAGTTGTCTCTGAAGAATTGAAAAATCTCAAAACTCAATTCTAGGCATTCAAACAGAAGGATGGTTTACAAAGGTTAGGCATCAAGCAGCCTTATCCGATAGAATGGAAGCAAGTATCATATCCTCCTAAATACAAGCCTCCTACTATCTCATTCTATGATGGAACCACTTCTCCAAGTCAGTTTATCAATCACTTTGAAGTGATGACTGATCAACTACAACCAAGTGATGCCCTCCTTACTCGGGTATTTATTGGATGTCTCAAGGGAACGGCTTATGAATGGTATAGAAGTCTCCCAGATGGGAGTATTACCTCGTTTGCTGGTTTCAAACAGATGTTTCTTGAAAGGTTCTATGAAGGGCTTAATGACATGACTATGTCTGCTCTTATTAGAATCAAGCAAAAAAATAATGAATCTACAGAGGAATACATTGAACGGTTTCGAAGAGAAGCTCTGAAGATGCCTCTTGGAACTCCTGATGCTGTCACCATTGACACGTGCAAATCAAACTTGTTGCCAATCATCAGTATGTGGACAGGGTCCACTCAATTTCAAGATTGGCCTTCCTTCATAGTCAGTGCTAAAGCTGCAGAAATCAGTGCTGAAACCTTCAAAGGTTTAGGAGTGCAGATGACTCCTAAAGAAACAGGACAAGGGGCTAACAATAAAAATAATGCTCGCAAAGGAAAAGAAACTCTAGAAGTTAATCTTCAGAGCAAAGATGCATCGAATGTTCAAACTCCTGCCTCTACAACTCAACAATCAAGAACACCTCGCCCCAGAGAAGAATATTCTTTTGATGACGACGATGTCCTTGGTATCTTTGAATGACTGCTGAAAGGTAATAAAATACAATTACCAGAGATCAAGAAACCTGATGAAGCTGGTAAGACAGATCATCCTAAATACTGTCCATATCACAGAATGCTGGGTCATACAATTCGTACATGTTATGTATTGAAAGGAAAGATCCAAGAAATGATTAAATCTGGAGCTATCTCTCTTACTCCAAAAGAGAAGACCGTCACCTCCAACGTCGTCTCTATGCAATTTGGAAATTTCCCTCCTCAACTTCTTGAAAGTAGGATTGTTCCTATTCCCAAGGCAACTCTTGACATAGTGAATCTTCCTCCTCCACAGTCTGAAGGATTAGTGCCAATCACTTTGGAAACGGGAGAAATCATGTGGATCCATCCTGATCTAGTGGCAGATTTTGAATCGCCTTCTCCTCAAAAGATTTCTTCTCAAAAATCTAAGAAGGCTGGAAAGATCAAGTCATGTCATATGACTTCTCTTGGGTCTACCTCTGACACAGAGCCAAAAGACAAAGAAGAAGCACTTGTTAGTGCTACTCGAACGGGGAAACCTTACCTAAAGGATTATTCTAAAGATCCTGAAGATCCTACTGATATCCCTTCAGATGCTAAAGATGCTCCTAATGTTCCTCCCGAGGAAGAACCATCTACTGAACCTGTTCCTCCCAAGCCTACGGCTTTGGAGAAAGGCAAACAACAGGCTCGGTTTGATAAGCCAATCAAGAAGTCTTCTCCTCTTGGACTTCAGAAGCCTTACAACTTCGACATTTTGGCTCAGCTTGCTAATACTCCCGCTAGAATGTCCCTTTTTGAACTTCTACGTCTTTCCAAAAAGACTCGGGAGACGTTAAGTGAAGCACTTCTACAAGCTGACTCTTGTCTTACACAATTGAAGAAGCCGGATGCGGAACCTGCCACTTGCTTACATTGCAACAGTGTACTGGAGATTATCCCAAATATCACCTTTACACAAGACGACATGTTACTGGAGGATAATCGACATGATCGACCTCTCTACTACACTGGTTATATTGATACGATGAAGATAGATCGTATTCTCATTGACCCAGGGTCTGCTATAAGCATAATGCCAAAGAGTTTGTTGGATGAACTAAAAATCCCTCTTCACAAACTCTCCAAGACGGTTACTACTATCTTGGGATTCAATCAAAGCCGAAGTGAGCCTTTGGGAAAGATTCATCTGAAGCTTCAGATAGGTGATTTCAGATCTAAAGTCACTTTCTATGTGATCGAGATCGCGGGATCCTATAATCTTCTTCTGGGGAGGCCCTTTCTTCATGAAAATAATGTGGTGCCCTCTACTCTTCATCAATGTCTTAAGTACATTGATAGCAATGGAAGAGTACAAAAAGAAGTTGCTGATATAAATCCCTTCCATGGGGTTGAAGCTTATTTCAATGATTCCCGAATGTATAAAGAAGAATATACAAGGATCATACAAGCTATGGAGAAAGAAGATGCACAAAGTGAGACTTTAATAATCCCTGTTAAATGTCGAACTACTCAGCAACAATCTCCTAAACCCTCTGGAGAAGATTCTTTTATCATTCCAGTGAGTGGACGGATCTCTCCGTTACCTCAGTCATCTACTCAGAATACACTGATCATTCCTGTCAGTAGGCGTACTACAGTTCCTGTACCTTCACAAGATACTCTGCTAATTCCAGTTGGAGGGCGGACTACTCTTCCTACTCAAACTTCAAGGGAGCTCACCTCTTCTGAGCCGTTTGTTATCGATCTTAATCGAAACAAAGCTTCTTCTTCTTCTTCCCCTTTAGTCATTGACTTGGCTAAAATCTCTAAGGCTCAGCCTTCTCCCAATATAAATATTGTTGCTTTTACATTTAATGAAAAGTCTCCACCTTTGCAGTACGTTGATGTGTGTAATTATGTTCATAGTTATTTACATCTGTTAGATGACTTGAACACAATAACCATAGGAGTTGTACAGACTGTTCATACAGATGTATCTCTAGAACCTGTACAATCTTCATACTTTCTAGTTCCTAGCAGAAAGCCAGGAGACATTCCAATATTCTTCTACAAAGGGCCTCCAAATCCTTCTGATCTTGAAGATGATGACAAAAATGATGATACTGGAAGATTACAACTACGTCGTTATAGTCAGCAATCTAGAGACATCATCAAAAATATGGGCTATGACTTCAGGACTGGCCTTAATAATGGAAAAGGAAGAAAAATGCCTGTCCGGATTCCTCCTTTGAAATTTGGAAGGACGAAATACGGATTGGGTTATACTGCTCCTACTCCTTTCATCAACATTATCCATGAAGATCTTGAGACTGACGAAGATAAGAGATCTGATTCTTCTAGTACCACTTCTTGGGATTCCGATACGAGTATCGGTGACTTCTATTGCAACCTTCTGTCTTCTAACATGGTTTCCTTTGACCATTCTAAAGAAAGTGATGAAGACGAAGAAGAGTTTGAAATCTCATCTGAATCAGAACAGTGGGCCCAAAGATTAGATAATCAATGGGAGTTCCGTTTCGAGCAAAAAGAACCTCCGACTGAAGATAAACTTGTTCAAATAGATGTTGGTGAAGAGGGGTCTCCTAAACCAATATTCATCAGTGAAAGTCTTTCAGAAACTGATGAGAAAGACATGATCAAACTCATTCATGATTACATCGATGTCTTTGCTTGGAGTTATGAAGATATGCCAGGGCTTGATCCTCAAATTGCAACTCACAAGCTCAACATCTTGCCGAATGCTAAACCGGTCAAACAACAACAGCGACGATTTCGTCCGGACATCATGGATGCAATTGAAGCTGAAGTCAATAAACTCATTACATCTGGGTTTATTAGAGAGGAACAACATCCCGATTGGGTGGCTAATATTGTTCCTGTTCTTAAAAAGACTGGCAAGATCAGAGTATGCATAGACTTTCGCGATCTCAATGCGGCATGTCCTAAAGACGAATTCCCTCTACCAATCACTGATATCATGGTTGATCATACCTGTGGATTTGAACGAATGTCATTCATGGACGGCTATTCTGGGTATAATCAGATCAAAATGTTCCCAGAAGACGAGAAGCACACTTCTTTCAGAACGCCGATTGGTACATACTGCTATACAGTTATGCCATTCGGTCTCAAGAATGCAGGAGCAACTTATCAACGAGCTATGAGTACTATATTCTGTGAACATTTGCGGAAAACAGTCGAATGCTATGTTGATGATATTGCAGTCAAAAGTCGACAAAAGGAGGATCATATCCAAGATTTGAAGACTATATTTGATCTAATGCGTAAGCATCAATTAAAGATGAACCCTACTAAGTCCTTCTTAGGCGTCTCTAGTGGTAAATTTCTCGACTTCGTCATTACCTCTAAAGGTATACACGTGGATCCCGAGAAGATCGAAGCCATCCAAGAGATGCGTCCTCCACGCACCTTAAAAGAGCTACGAGGATTTCAAGGAAGAATTGCTTATATCAGGAGATTTATCTCTAATTTATCAGGACGCTGCAGACCATTCAACAAACTTATGAAGAAAGGTGTCTCTTTTGTCTGGAATGATGAATGTCAGAAAGCATTCGATGATATAAAACAATATCTGATGAGCCCTCCAGTATTGGTACCTCCCGTCTCAGGAATACCGTTCCTCCTCTATACTCGAGCAATGAGTCATTCATTGGGTGCATTACTCGCTCAAAAGAATCAAAATGGCCATGAACAGGCCATTTATTATCTCAGCCGCACTATGACCGGAGCCGAACCTCGATATTCACCAGTTGAAAAAGAATGTCTAGCCTTGATGTTTGCTGTCCAAAAGACACGTCATTATATCATTGGCCAGACTATTCATGTCGTCTCCAGGATCAATCCTATACGGATCATGATGAAGAAACCCAGTGTTTTGAATTCTCGGTTGGCTAACTGGGGAATCCTACTTGCTCAGTATGATATGCACTATATTCCTCAGAAATCAGTCAAGGGACAAGCTTTAGCTGATTTTCTGGCTGCTCACTCAATTCCAGAAAATTCAAAACTTTATGATGAAATCCCAGATGAAGTCCTAGATTCAAATCAAATTACTGAAGAAGATCCTACTTGGCGTCTATTCTTTGATGGAGCGTCAAGAATTGGTCCTAATGGCGATATTGTTGCTGGAGTTGGAATTGTTCTTGTATCGCCAGAAGGTCTTGCCATCCAAAGAGCTTATTCTCTCGATCAGCCGTGTTCAAACAATGTAGCTGAGTACAACGCATTGCTTATTGGTCTTCAACTCGCTAAACATCTGAATATTCAACATTTGGAGGCGTATGGAGACTCTAAACTTATTGTCAATCAGATCAGGGGTACTTATGAAGTTCGCCATCAAGATCTGGTTCCTTATCATAGAGTGGCCATATCTATGGCCTCATCATTTAAGGAATTCTTCATTGAACATGTTAGGCGAGCATGTAACACAGAAGCTGATGCCCTTGCTAATCTTGCAGCGGTGCTGGCTATCCCAATCAAACGGCAACAAATGATCGTTGTTCGTAATCGAAAATTATTTCATCTTGAAAATAACCTGACTCTAGGACTTCCAGTTGACATTGAAGAATCAACATCTCATGACGTCAACACAACAAGAGGATTTGGATTTAGTCGTAAATCGATATCATCTTCCTCCGATTCCAGCATGGAATTCATCTTCAGTAACTCGACTGAGAATCAGAATACGGATAAAGATTGGAGACTTCCTTTCTTAGATCTTGTATTGTATAATATTCTTCCGGATGATCCGAGTGAGGCATCATCTATCAGACGACGATCACTCAGATTCTATTACAATCATACAACAAAGACCTTATATCGTCGAGCTTATGATGGTTTACTCCTTCGGTGCATTGCCGGTGATGAAGCCCAACAAGTTATTCGTGAAGCACATGATGGAATTTGTGGAGCGCATCAATCTGGGCCAAAACTTCAAGACCGTATTCGACGGATGGGATATTATTGGCCAACTATGGTATCAGATACCATTGAATATGCAAGGAAATGCAAAGCTTGCCAAATCCATGCGGATTTTATACATCAACCTTCGGAATTTCTACATCCGACGGCAGCATCATGGCCCTTCGAAGCTTGGGGCATAGACATTGTCGGCCCGATCAATCCTCCATCATCTAAAGGTCATCGGTTCATTCTCGCAATAACCGATTACTTCTCCAAATGGGCCGAAGCTATTCCTTTATCTGAAGTTAAGACGTCTAATGTCATCAGCTTTATTAAGCACCACGTCATCTACAGATTTGGTGTTCTTCGACGCATTGTTCATGATAACGGACCACAGTTCGTCAGCCAAAAATTTACTCGATTCTGTGACGATCACCGGATCAATAATGTTGCTTCTACCGCATATAATCCAGCAGCTAACGGATTGGCAGAAGCTTTCAACAAGACTATCATCAAACTCCTAAAGAAGTTTGTCTCCACTAACAAACGTAATTGGAGTGACAAGCTCGGGAAATGCTTGTGGGCTTATTGCACTATAGTCCGTAATGCTACTAAGTGTACACCTTTCTCTCTGGTGTACGGATCTGAGGCTGTTCTCCCATTAGAGATTCAAATTCCTTCTTTAAGGATAGCAATCGCTAATGAACTCACTGCCGAAAATAATGATCGTCTTCGACTTCAAGAATTGGAGGCTCTGGATGAAAAACGGTTATCTGCTCAACAGAATATTGAATTCTATCAAGCTAGAATTTCAAGGGATTTTAACAAGAAAGTCAGAATTCGAACATTTCAGAAAGGAGAACTTGTGCTTACTGTCAGACGCCCGATGACTATGACACACATGAGTAAGGGCAAGTTTGATGCAAAATGGGAAGGTCCATTCATTGTCAATAAGATCTTTTCTAATGGGGCTTATCAACTCACTACTCTAGATGGTAAAGCCACTATGATGCCCATCAACGGCAAATTCTTGAAGAAGTACTACGTCTGATATTTCTATCAAGATTGTCCTCCCATCACTCTCCAGCTGTTTCATTGTTCTTTCCGAAGAATCATTCTGATATCTATTATCCCCAGTGGAGATAGGTATTCTACTTTGTATCGTTTTCTCAACAAATTTGATATCCCGAAAATCATGTCCACATTACCTCTGAATTTTCTATCTCAATATCATATTTATGAAAATAATATTTAGTCTTTCTGATTTCTGAGTCAAAAGATCAATGAATAAAGGCAAATATAAAGTGGGAAGGATATATCGTAAACAAAGTTTCCTTAAACGGAGTTTATTTGAGACAAATCCCTCAAGGAAAAAAAAGTAGTACATCATCATGGAAGATCACTATGATCCCTTTCATATTTGGGACGAGGACCACATACATAATCAGCAAAAGAATTGAATACATCTTTTCCTGACCGCATCAAGAATTGACAGGCAGCCAGCCTCATTGCTTCTTCTTCTTCGGTTTCTCCTGGTTCGACCAGGAAGTCCAGGATATCTTTTGGCGGCTTGGGAGTAGACGAGCTTTCGCCCATTTCCTTCTTCTGCGGAGGTGGATGTTCTTTAACACCTTCAGTAGCTTCAAGGGCGACTTCAGCCTTCTTTATGTTCTCTTCAAAAGACATTGTGGATAAAATGCGATCCTTCTATTCAAATATATGCTCTATTTATAGGCATATGGTTACAAGGTTCGAAGGGACGTATTCTTTCCCAATACTCAATTTATCCATTCATTTCTCATATTCATCCGACGTTTCACATATTCATTAATACTTGACGGTTCGTCCGTTCATTTATTACATTCACTCGATAGTTCATCTGTTCATCGTTTCTTAACGGTTCATCCATTCATAATATTCTATCAGTTTATTAAGTAGGGATTCGTTATTTTTCATGTTTTCATAACCTCTAAATCAATTTTGAATCTGCTTACTCATTTGTCATGTTTTGACCTCTGTATAAAAATTAATCTATTTTCTTTCGAGTTCCTATATATTATCATGTCCATAATACCTCTGATAATATCATATACTCTAAAAACAGAAAAGATGATTTTATTATCTATCATGTCCACAATTCATCCACAAATACAAATCATTGAGCATAGAAGAATTGTCATTTCCATTCCTATTTCACCACAAAAAGTCTATTACATTTTCTTAGACTTTCCTACAAATCATAATGGAAATCTATTACAAATCTTGGATTTTCATTCTATACCACAACGATAACCTAATAGAGATCTATCTTCTTCTTTGGATCTTCTCCGACGGACCTTCTCCGTCAGGTTCGTTGTTGGTTGCAATTCCTGACTGTCTGGGCCTCAGTCACGACCAGATCAGCAGAAATCAAACTCTGGTCTTCTCTCTCAGACGAGAGGAGAACCACAGAGTATGGCAGCCCGACGGCGTGTTGCTGCCAATACAGCTCATGGAGGAACGGCGGCACCTCAAGCAGGTAGGAATGTATCCAGCATTGGGATACGATTCCTAGTTCTGCCGTCAAAGGAACTCTACTACCCAATCTCTCGGTAGTAGAGTTAACTCCACCATCCAACTCTCGTGTATAAAGGCTCTTCCTACCATCTAAGGAAGACCCTTCTATCTCACGAAGAGTTCTGAGTTGTCTAATTTACGCGTCAAAAGCGTATGAGCTCCCTGATGTAGATGTCAGAAGAACATTGTCCACAGCATCCATATCACCAATGCCAGTTCTGAAGAAGGTTTTCAGCCAAAATTCTGCAAGAAACAGTAAAGAAAAATCAGTCAACAGAAACTGGCCAAGCAAAGACAGATGCATTCTGTTCATTTCAGGAAGATGAATTTGTCCTTAGCAAACAAAAAAAAATTTTCGATGCGTGTATATTAAACTTACCGCTGAGTTTGCTGCTAAGGATTGACAGATCCATGTCTGGTAGCGTGCACAGAGATTTGACATCAGACAACATGGCTTTCCTATTTCCTTCTCATAGAAAATTCATTCTCAGAAGAGAGGAAGAAGAATGGGAAGATGAGTTTGCGTGGAGTTCATCCATCTATTTAAAGGATCAAGTGCAGGTCTATTCTTGGAAAAGATTCGCATAAATAGCGCTCGTAAATTGTGGAATGAGTGTCACGTATACTTCGGGAGACCGTGCAACATTGGAAACAGTCAAAGAGTGCTAATTAATCTTCTTCATTAAAAGGCACGCAGATCAAACACAAAAGTTGTACTTTATTCTTTAAACAGGCACTGATGGCCTTACAAAAAGACAAAAAAAAAGAAGTGCAACAAAAGCGTAGAAAGTTACGCCCTATTTCCAGAGCGGCTAAGTTTGATGCCTAACTCCTCTACGCTCTTAACTCCCAGGCGATGCAATAGAGTCTCGAGCATTTCACGCTTCTCCATAAGGCTCCGCCCATCAGAAGAAGACGAGCCATCCAATCCAAAGTAGCTCAAGAGGTTCTTGGCTAACTGCGTGGCATTGTCCTTGAGCTCAATGACGACAGGTTCGGGTTCTTTACCCCCAAAAGTGGGGTCACCATGGGAACAAAAGCCCAACTTGCGTGCTTCCTCTTCAGCTGCTTCCTTTGGGGTCATATTTTCGAGAGATGAAGTCAAAACTGAGAATCACTCCCTGTTTATATAACAGATCTCGTCGACAGTTCATATTCCACCATAAATTAGACGCAATCAGTCTCGGAGAATGACGAGTCATTATGACATTTAATAAGTTCATTTGGATGTTTTCAAAGAACTTCGAAGTCGTTTCGACTTCCGAAAAATTTTGGAGTCATCTCAGCGTGACTTTAACTCATTTCATCATCTCTATTTCAAAGTATTTCGAAATATTTTATCATTTTTTGAAAACTTTGAAGGGGATTTTGTAGGCCTCAAAAATGAAGTCACGCTGAGTTGATCAGAACAAGTCACGCAGAGTGATCCAAGAAGCAGCACAAAAGATACGCTAAGTTCTGCCTGGCCATCTCCTTTAGAAGTCACGCAGAGACAGCTCAGCCATACGTCAGAATCATAATGACTGACAACACAACAGTCGAGAAACGTCTCCTCGTATGCCACGTATGCACAGAATTCGAGAGATCATCGCCGTCTTTTGCGTGATTTTTGAAATCTTCCTTAGCAAGACTCACTCTTCACCAAGTTGGCGTGACTTTGGGTCTTATCTTCATTTAATGCGGCTGACAATATAATCAATGTCAGAGATTTTGTGTCAGACGAAGCGTGCCAAATCAAGACAGCTGGCAGTTTGCGTGGATTCTGAACCTTCTCCTTCCTCAAGTTTGCGTGGATTTTTGAGTTATTCTTCTCAAAGCCTGCGTGAATTCTGAAGTATTCTTCTTCAAAGCTTGCGTGGATTTTGCCTTCAACGAGTCTGCGTCAACGAAACTGCGTGGATTTTTTGCCTTCAGCAAGACAGCGTGGATTTTATTTCAACTGGAGTACGTGGCAGCCATGCAACCGATCTCTCTCTCGCGTGCCCAGTAACTTGCACACGACTCATGCACTAATGCCATGTGTCCAATAGTTACGGGCCACGTCCAGTAACTACTCACTAACCCTGCGTGTATTTAGAGTCTGCGTGACTTTTCAAATGCACTAGTGGTGAGGTAGTTATCTTTTCAGTTACTGTTTTGACTCTATAAATAGAGTTCTTTTTTTATTCATTGTACAGATACATTGATATCTACTGTCAAAATTTTGAGAGCTTTTCTTCTTCGCATAGTCCAAGGGATAAAGCGACCGTCTTCTAGATCGGATTCCTACAGTTGTAATTTTCCCAGATACACAACAAATAAAGAGAATTTCTTTATGGAAAACACATATGTTGTGAAAAACTTCCTAGTTTTCAATATAGTGTGAGTTGTCTCACTATCTATCAAGCATATGCCATCATCATTGTCCATAATTTCAAAGTTAAACAAAAAAAAATATTAATATGCTACTAAATATTTAAACTTGCCAATTTGCCAATTATTCCAACTTCGTCTAAATCTAAATAAAACTGCTTCAAAGAAAGTAACTACCTAGACTATTGATCATATGATGACCAATTTATTCAAAGTAGAAAGTAAATAAACTTAGATAAGCATAAAATAACAATTTATTGACTTTGCCTATCACGGCATTGAACTGGTCTTTGTATTTCCATCCTTATCTTGGAAAAAATTATTAAAATCCATGTGTGTTGTATTCTCCATGAGGTTAGTCTCCATACCCATTGAGGCTTCATACTCGTCCTCTTTGTTTTGTGAGGTGCGACAGTTTCGCATCTAATGACTAGCTCTTCCACAATGTTTGCAAATATCAGTTGGAGCAGCTGGATTGAGAATTTAGGCATTGTTTCTTCGGAGATTAAATCCTTTATTTTTGAACTGTGTATCGTTCCTTGGACTCAAATTGTAGCCATTTCTTTGGCTTCTACGACGTCCATGTCCTCTACCTTTGTAATTTCCTCGACCCCTAGTATTTTATCGAGCACTAGTCACATTCACTTTAGCTGGAATTGGTGCAGGCCAAGTTGGTCTACTAGTATGGTTTCTGATCAATAACTCATTGTTTTTCTCAGCCACGAGTAAAAAGCAACGAGTTCGGAATACTTCTTAAAGTTCTGCTCCCAATACGTCTATTGTAGGGTCATATTAGTCACATGAAATGTAGTGAATGTTTTCTCTAGCATAGAATGCTCCGTCACTTCTTCACCACATAACTTCAGTTGTGAAGTAATCCTGAACATAACTGAATTATAGGCTGCAACTGTCTTATAATCTTAGAAACGTAGATTTAGCAATTCATGGAGTGCACATGGTAGTATGACCATTTTTTGGTGATCATATCTCTCAGCTAGAGAATTCCATAGCACAAAGGGGTCCTTGATTGTTAAGTACTCAGCCTTGAGATCATGAATATGATTCCCTAGAAAAATTAAAGCCTTCACTTTATCTTGTACAGATATTGGCTTATTAGCAACAATTGCGTCACCTAAGCTTTTGGCTTGAAGGTGCAATTCAACATCCAATCTCCAATTGAGGAAGTTCTTGACCTTATAAGTTTAGAGGCTTGAAATCATGCTTTGTGAGGCTCGACATATTGCTGTATAAGATCAATAATAACAAGTTAACATAAGAACTTGGTAAATCACCAAACAATTCATGTTCATGGTATATGCTTCAAACAATGATGTTTCAGAAGTCTATTTGTACCAAACAAATCTTGTTCATGGTATGCTTGGAACAATGAGGTTCCAGAAGTCGTAGGTAAATACCAAACACTAGATGTTCATGGTATGCTTCGAACAATGATTATTTTCGAAAAGTCTTTCAAAATACCACATATGGTATGCTTCGAACAATAATGTTCCATAAGTCTTATATATACAGACCAAACAATTCATGTTCATGGTCATCAGATCTCTGATGGTTTTGATCTGAATGTATTAACATATATACAAAAGAAAGAAAGAAATAAAGAATAACTCCAGCATTCTCTCCGAGAGATCTATATGCGATCAACATCGGAGAGCTATTACCGAATTAACTGAAAGAAGTAAGATGTATGGATAAAAATTATTCTTTTTACCCTAGCAGTATGCTAAGAGATGTATAAACATCAACATCAAGCTGCGCCTAGGGTATGCATATGCAGAATAAATAAACATAGACAACCATACCTATTACCGAAGTGGAGAACCCGCAAATGGCAGCTTCACTGGGATGTTCTTGCTTATTTCCTCTCGTTAGAGCTTCGTGCTGATAACCTGTTTGAATAAATGTGGAATAAGGAAGAAGAAAATAGAAGAGCAGATATCTTATTGGTGTGTTTTTGTCGTGACCCTTTCCTATATAATCGGATATGAGTCAGACACGTCCAGCCTACATTGTAGACTCAACGTAGTAAGCTGTACTAAGTATCTAAAGAACTTCACAAGATAAAATCCAAATCATAGCATCTATTACGTTTCCAAAGTTCATCACAATACAATATACAAAAGTAAAGTCTATGATACAAAATGAAATTAGATCTAAATGTCAACATCAACTCTTAGATCCTGAGTCATAGTGTCATCCTGCTCAACTAAGGTCTCGGGTTCCTGCCCATAGAAGGTAGAACATCAAGCCTCAAGCCTACCTGCAACATATCCAGTCATGAGTGGAGCAAAGTACAATCTATAATATTGAAACAAGTACAATATGTGAATAAGTAAAGGAACAATAAAACAGGATGATCATGAACAGTAAATGCATAATCTACTAGAATTAAACATATAATCAAAAGATCATGACATGTGAATTTAAAATAACTACTAAAATATGTGACCGACTAGGTAAGATTGTGAATAAGAATAAGTAAATGGTACAGCCTAAACCCCACGTGCACAGATGTGAGATTTAAGCTATTAACATGAATCCTAGATTGGGCTTTAGTTACATATTCGTAGTATTTCCCCTCTCCCAGATACCAATAAAAGATCATGAACCAGAGTATAAGACCAAGTCGCGTAGCAATGCGTCCAATAAGAAAAGACCATGACATGAAGTAAATGAGTCAAAATTTTAGAAGTTCTTGCCTTTGTCCTTGCAAATTAAATATGTCTTAATTTCTCTACCTAGAATAGGGCAACAATAGAACAGAATCTAAACAATGGCATCTATCTATCTATTTGTTGATTGTCCATAAGCTCGCTAATTAATATATACTAAATATATACACATATAGAAATAGTTCTAGTAAAATATAGCCGTAGCAAAATAGCTTTTAAGTAGTTTTAGAAAATTTATATTAAAATTATTATAGATACTATAATGTCAAATAATATATTTACTCAAAATATTACTACTATTAATAGCTCCTAACTAGAAAAATATTTAACAAAAGTTCTACTAAAATATTTATTAACCCACTTTTAACCACATACTACAATATTAACTAGATATTAATACTAATAAAATTATTAACAAGAATATGATTAAAACTAACTACTAATTATAAAATAAAACACTAATTAAACTTCTTCTCTTTCTCAGCCTACAATGGCCCATGGTCCAGCAGCCAAAAAATGGCCTACAAACTTGGCCCAGACCAACAATACTTAAATAATTAAAACATTTAAACAAAAACCTAAAAGTCCACTAGCCTGGCCTGAAATCCAGTCCATATTTGTTAGGATTTTTAAACCCTAACTTCTCTCATTCTGGAGAGAGAAAGGAACGACCGAAGGGAAAATAAATGAGAGAGAAAAGTATAGAAGAACATGGTCGGGAAAGGAAGAAGTTCACCAGACTGCAATGCTGACGCGGAGGAGACCTAGACAGAGAGTCAGAGAGTTCTAGCGGAGAAGTGATGGCTGATCGACCGCTCCAGATCTGGTCGGAGGGAAGTCGATGACTAAGCTCTGAACCCTTGAAGTCGATGGTGAGGTCCAAGAGAAGTGGCGACGGGAGATCAACTCAGATCTGTCAAATCTGACAGATCGGCGGAGCTGATGTTCGTCAAGGATGGCAGAGTAAGCACGATGGTCGAATACGATGATGGCATTAATGTCAGGTGAGTGGTGAAGAAGTCCAGTGGTAGAGTAGGGTCGAGATCCGGTGGCGATAGGTGGTTGGGGTGGTACTTGTGCAGTGTAGTGTCAACTGGTGGTACGGTTCAACGGTGGGGTGGTGGCGTACTGAGTTAGGGACGGGTAGTGCTAGAAGAAGCAGGTGGCTAGGGAATCGGTGGTAAGTGGTGTGGATCACGAGACTGGAGAATCCACTGTTCGCCGGATAGGGGTCTAGCATCACAGAACAGTCACAGACAAGGCGACTATGAGGATCTGTCAGGTTCGAGGCGACAGAGCTTAATGGAGGAGACAGTCGCATCTGACGAGGCAAAGCTGACAACGGCCTCACGGTGGTGCTTGGCACCGACTGGATCTGGCATCCCAGGTGAGTGGCAATGGGTTTTTATTTTGGGTGGTTGTGTGTATGTGGTGCTAGCACTGTGGGTGTGGACTGATATGTAGTGGTGGTGGTGCGGTGGAGACGTGGCCGTAGTCGGGGTTGTCGGGGACTGTGGAGAAATAGGGATAGACAAAGAAAGGGATGGCCGAAGTAGATATGGGTTAGGTCACGATGATGATGTCGGGGGTCAGGAGAGAAGGAGATTAGGAAAAGAGGAGTTCGCCGGAGTGTTGGTCACGGGGAGGTTGCTGGTAGATTGGCTTACTGTGGTGGTACTGTGACGTCGGGAAGGAGAGAGACAATGTGATGACGGAGTTTGTCAGAGCTTGGCCGGCACGATAGCGCGTGCGGTAGAGTTGATCGGATAGAAGAGAGAGAAAGAGAGTGGCAAGATAGTGAGTGTGAATTTTTTTATAATAAAATATTTAGGTAGTTTCCAATATTTAAATAGTGGATGTTTGTAAGAACAAAAGTTTTCCAAGAAAATAGTGCTACAAACTAAGAATAAAAGTACAATTTTGATTTTGGGAAAGTACAACTGTAGGAATTTGATCAGAAGATCATTTTATCTCTTGGACAATACGATGTCGAAGAAGAAAGCCTCTTGAACGTGTTGCAACAACTTGGTCAGGAGATTATGACCATTAGTGATGCTTATGAAGTGATATTGAACTCTATTTATAGAGTTCTGAAATAAATGTCAGATAGTTAAGCAGATTGGCGCACGGTGAAATTGGCGTGCCATTACCCATTTGTGCGAACGGTTGGCTTAACTGCTTGGGACGCATGGCATTCTGTGAGAGAGATGCGCTTGATCATGGGCAGTGTCATGTGCATGTTCTTCGAGAGTAGTGGCATGCACGCCACGTCATCTAACTGCTTCTGGATGATAACTGATCAAGTGGCGCCAATTGATGAGTGGCGCATACTGTAGATGAGCGCCATCAGTGAGAAAGTACTCGACATTTGAAACTGTGGAGCACTGATTACTTCGTGCCAACTCTGCATGGCACGAAGTAAACGACAAAGGTCATAATGAAGACTCTGACCATACTTCTCGAACGCGGTACGCTCAAGATTTGAGAAGATATTCCTCGGCTGACGTATTGTCAGTCATGATGACAGCCGTTTAGCTTCTCTAGGAAGAGTGCCATATGGCGCCCAGCGCTATGTAAAGCTGAGCGCCATCTGAACTCCAGCGCTATCTGGTAGATATAACCTGGCGCTATTTGTGAGTGGCGCATAGCAATGTTTCGATAGATTTCTACAAGACCCCCTTCAAAGTTTTCAAATTTCAAAAGTTTTAAAATTTGAAATACTTTGAACAAGAAGCGATCTCGCACGTTTGGCACACCTCATAATCTTAAACGACCGAGTTTTGTGCGTGATTGGCGCGACTATTACGTTTAGTTTTTAGGCTATAAATAGCCCTTAGATGAGAGAGAAAAAGACTCTTTAGAGAATTTTCTTTTAGAACTCCTTCTTCTTCCTCCTAAACTTCTCGAAGCTTTTTCCCCCCGCTCTAATGGCCCCGAAGAAGTCCGCCACCGAAAAAGACAAGAAAGTAGCCGAAACTTTATTGCGCATACCACCATTGATGGTGCCGCAGCACGTGGCACCGGCGGCGAGAGGGGAGGAAGCCAACCCTGTGCTTGAAGGTGAGAAACATCATCGAGGAAGATGAACTGTTGACTTGCGCCATTCGCATGCGGTACAACTAAAGCCAACGTCGACTGCCTCTTTCAGAGTGTTGGTCGACGCTTGCGCTATTTTCAAAACGTGCTTTCTCTTTCAGAGTGTTAGCCTAAATTGCACATTCTAAGTATATCATGTGCCATATGCTATGATGCGCGTATTGTCGTGTTGTGCAATTTTGATAAGTCAGGATGCATGCGCCAATCATCTGTCCAATGCCATGCGCAAATTATGAACTGAACAAAGAACTTTCATATATGTCTACGCCATCTGAGTACTATCTTTTATGTGCCATTTATGATTTGGCGCAGAGTTTTTACATAATCACAAAAATTCTTAATAGACTTTATAAGAACAATCTTTCATGATTCTAGCTCTTTGTTTCCCTTTGTAGTTGATCTGAGGGAAGACCCCAATGCTGATGTACTGGCCTCCGCCTTTCGGGTGTCAGAGTATCAGAAGAATCTTTCTTATGTCAACTTCTCCCAGTATGACGGACCAACATCTAGACGAACTCTTTTGGAAAACCAAGAAGATAGGACGTTGCTGTGTTTGATGAACGACACTCCTTTTCTGACTATGGATGAAGCTTCTCACAAGAAACCAACTTCCCTTTTTTTAGATGCAGACTCCCAATCCAAGTCCAAGAAGGAATTTTGAGCCTTTCTAAGGGGAGACGCATTAGTGTATCACCCTGAGATGACAAGAACCTGTCTCTGTCTCAGTATGCTCGAGCCAGCTACCCAATAAAGATGTCATGAGACTTGACTCCTTTCCAACAAGCTAAGATTGGGAAGATATGTCATAAGTTTAGGGAGCACGAAAGAGACATATTTTTTGTTCTTCCAAGAAGTACAATACACATCTGAGGGGTCTAAAGCCAAGTTATGTACTAGCTGATGATTCGGCGTTGATGCTACCCGTCCGATTACCCATCTTCGTAAATCTTTATGCTGCGTCTGAAGGTGAATACCCTCGCTTAACTATGAGGCTAACAGATTTGATGTACTCGAAGATTGTGCGTTGGAACAGGCTCCCCGTGTGGGCTCTGAACAACTTCTGCAAAAAGCTGATTGAACTGAGGCTTTACGAAGCCGTCCTGACTACCTTTTGCGGGATTCAGAATAACCCCAAACTATTTTGGCCTTGGCTAAACCCTATGGCAAAATGGGCTTTTTTTGCATAAGATGCAGTATATCTCGCAGCTGCCTATGGGGGTTAATTAGTGGTACCCCCTATGGTTTGTACGTATTTTGGTAAATGTCCCTATTGTTTTAAAAACAAAGAACACCCCCCTGGTTTATAAAGTTAATTAGTTATACCCCCCTGGTGCATAGAAGAAAATGAGTAGAAAATTAAGCAGCCAGGGGGGTGTTCTTTATTTTTGAAACAATGGGGACAGTTACCAAAATACGTACAAAACATAGAAAGGTACAACTAATTAACCTGTCTATGGGGGATAACCCCTATAAAGAGTATGTGCCTACAGAGGATGAGCTGGAGGTGTTAGCAAAAGAGAATTCTCGAATGGTGGCGGTCTTTGATGAATTGTTGTGTCATTTTATGATCTGCACTCATCTATACAACATCAAGCCTTTCGGGACATGCTTCATATCCAATTGGTTGTTATATTTTTTCTTGGGTCATGCCCAAGAGAATAAGGTGCGTAAGCAACAGAAATGCGATCATCGCCCATTTGAGCCGCTCGATGCTCAAACAATTTTTAAGTTGATGAAGGACTCCGGCCGCGACGACTCGAAGTTGGTCAAAGACTGGCGTAGTTACGTTGCTGATACTCCTCTTAAGAGCTATATGCGACAGGGTAGCATAACCTTGTCTCCAGAGGCCACTATGGCAGGCTTCCTTTCTCTGTGGCTGCAAAAGTTTATAGTTCCGGGAGCCAGTACAGTCGACCGGATCCATCGAGGTGTACGATTCATCGCAGTGCATTTAGTATTTGGGTATAAAATGGATATATTATCTGCTATGACGAGTTGGCTAAACGTGGGACTCCGAGCATTCACGGACGCCATGATGGAGAATCCCAACTCTCGGTAGGATTTTTCTCGCACCGAGATGCCGTATATATATCTGTTTGACTGGTTGTTACTACACCATCCTTCTTTGCTGGACCCGGCTCTTGGCATTGGAGGAGCGCTCGCAGCGAACATCATTGGTAGATTTGTAAAGGCCAAATGGAAAGTGGAGTCTTTATTTGATTGCAGAAAAGCATTGAACATGGGCACATAATGGAAATTTTTCTCCATTACTCCCCCACTGGGTATCAGGACCTTCCAGCTCCTCCAAACGCTTTTTCTTGGCTGAAGATCACGTCTTCTCATATCGTGTATCGATTTGAGAATGACTGTTACTTAGAGCCATATTTGCCAAGCCGCTTTGCTCGTTAGTTTGGCTAGGACCAGCTGCACGTCGGGAATGCAATGACGTGTCTTAGCACTTTTGGGCATTTGATTGATGGCACTCGGGGATGGAGATATTTTAGTGCAAGAGGCACGAAAGCTGTATTCACCATTCCCTCTGCCACTTTTGAAGATGGCCTACGTAAGTTGAGTTCATACGCACGATTTTATACTTTAGCTAACACCTTCTTTGAGGGTTATTCAATGGCAAATAGTTTCGTCGGGACGAAGAAAGCATTTGATGGGACTGCGGCCACCATTAATTTGACTGAAGCTGAAGAAAATGTTTCGGTCGATGATCCTCTAGAAACTGTAGATACGGGCTTGCATGACGAAGTGCAGGACCCACTATGCATCCCTCTCAAGAAGCAAAAAAAAAGAAGTCTCCCGCGAAGAAAGCGAGTAAAAAGCAAAAGACTGGGACGACTTCTATCTTGTCAGCTCATGATAATCCTCTTTCACCTATCGTAGGAAGGAAGAAACAAAGGAGACAATCGCCGTCGAAAAGCCTGTGGCCAGGACTAGACTTCAGACACGGCAGATGGAAGCTGGATTCTCACATGGAGTAACCACTTCTCTCAGAGGATCGACTCCATCCTCGTATCGAAGAGAAAGCACAGAAGCTGGGGAGGAGACAAGTAGGGAACAGCCTGTTCCTAAAAAAGCACAGCCTCAAACATCTATTCCTATCGGGGTAGCAACTACATCTCTACCGCCGCTGGTCAAGCATTCGGCCAAGAGAAAATTATTGGCCTCAACGATCAGAGGAGGGATGACTGTAGTTTCTCCTGCACCTTCTTCACCAGAACGGTCTTCTGGCTAAGAGACATTACAGATGTCACCTGGAGGCATTTCTTCTCCACCAGGTAGTACCATTACTCTTTCTGTAGCAATTTGTATTGACCTGTCTTCATCTCCAGACCCTCCGACAACTTGTGCTCTGGCTCTAGCTACTGCAGTAGACACTCCTGCGGTTACTATTTCAGAACGAACAATCATAGGGTTCACCATTCCTTTGTCTACAACGCCATTGGCAATGTTTGATACATCCAGTTTGATGTCACCACCAAATACTGATGTCGCTTCAAAGGCTACAGCTTCTGAGACAGTGATAGTTCCAAAAGAGACTGTTGCTGAAGTCCAAACTCCTGTACCCTCTCGAGAAGATGAGGAGATGATACAAGCGCTAAATGACTGTGATTTTGTTGATGAGTTGATCGATATTGATGCCGCCTCTGATCATGATCAGGTTGAAGGTCACGATCAAGTAATAACCCAAGAGGATCAAAATTTAGTGGCCAAGGACGGCCAAGTTGCTGTTGTGGGTGAAGAGCACCCTGTTGAAGATGACGGCAATCAGAATCTCAATGAACTGCAAGGCGATAAGAATTTTGATGTTGAAGCTGAGGGTGATAGAAGCCCTGATGTGGATGAGGGTGATAATGAAAACCCTGATGACGACAAGGAAGATGATAAAGACCTTGATAAAGGTCTCAAAGATGTTGGAGGTGATAAAAATCCCAATTTTGATGTAGAGGGGATTCAAACCTCTGCTGTACAAGTTTTTGAAACAGAAAGGGCAAATACGACATCCCCAGAAGGCCAAGCTGAGTCAGGGCTGGAAGCAGCTGCTTTATGTTAGGCGGCTCAGAGGCTGGAAGCAGTCAAGTGGCTGTGTTTGAAAATACCATGGTGAGGCTCGTTACAGAATGGGATACAACACCTCGTGAGTTTCCATATATGCCACTTGGCCCAGGTAAATTTTTGAATATGCTTACCCTTGCTTCTTTACTTGATGTTGTGTGCTATAATGATTTCTATTTTGAATTTGAATTATAGTGGAGCATGTGGGGACGATCACTGAAGTCCCGTTGACTTCTTTTGTTTTCAGCCTTAGTTCCACCATGGTTCCCTGGATATTGGGACTCATGCTGTAGTGTCCCATCCCGCTCAGTCAATCGGAGGAATAGGAATGCCTACGACGTTCGAACTTAGCCTTGCAACTGCTGCTCAGAGACATCGCTCGGTCGAGACGACCGCTCGCTCAGGTGGGGTAGTTTCGGTGAACTTGCCTCATCTTAGCCTTCACATAAAAAATCGCATGTTTTCAACTTGCACAAGTAGGCTTGATAATAAAAGAGACCAATTCACATAGCTAAAGGGAATAATCCCGACGGGTCGAATTGAGTTAGAATATGGAAAGGTCCAACGGTCGACTTAGAGTTGGTGTACGGTGTGCTTTAAAAATGACACTCAGTCCTTCATCCCGTGGCTTAGGAGAAGGAAAGTTGGTTGAGTAGATAAAGTTACGATCGTAGCCTAAGTCATAGGCGTCGCCCGTATGAATGCTTCATAAAGCATGCACGGTCCCATCGTCCAAGGCTTGGCGTAGCCTTGGCTTGCCCATGAGTTGAGTTGCGTTGAGCGGCTTGTGACCTAAGTCTAGGCACCCGAGTGACTTGGTTGTCCAAGTCGGATGCGTGTACGACACGATCCATTAAGTCAAAGCTTGATGCAGCCCTTGCTCGTTAAGTTGTTGCAAAGTTAAGTTAGGCAAAGTTATGCCGGTCGACCGAAGACGTTACAAGTACTGTCCTGCACTTTCGCGGTTTATCAAAGTTAAGTAGCCCCACGGTCTCAAGGCTCGTCGACTTGGGCAGGAGTGTTGCGTAGAACACGGTTGGCTTAAGGCACAATGCACGAACACAGTGTATAAGGCACGAGCCACGGTTGTTTCAAAGTGAGTTTGGAAAAAGGACTATTAAATGGGCATTCCTAAGTTGAGTAAAAAGGAAATGGCATCAAGGGAAAAGGCTCGCGACCGTGGGTCATCGAGGGATCTCAAGGATAGAAGTCTTGAATATGGTTTTGAAAGAGACGGTAACATTGGAAGAGGAATGACTGTGTGAGACGTTAATTTGTGTCGAGTCTTGCATGGTCATAGGACAACTTGTCGACAAGGGCAAAGTTTCCTCGAGCGGCAACCCTGGGCCATGGGACCGACTCGGCCTGGGAGGAAATAGGGTATAGTCGTGCATAAGGTTTTAGCACGGGTTAAAGCGGGGGCTTGCAACGGAGCTAGCTACTTGCGTTGAAAGGACCCCGATTTAACCAAGCTATACGTCATAAAGATAGCTTGTGATGCTAGTGGCCAAGCTCATATAGATGTCGGTAAAATAGCGGCCATCCGCATGTATGCCTTTGGTTTGAGTCGAGTTGAATGTGTGTACAGTTAGAACACAAAGAATGTTTGGGCCTAAGATTTGGCATCAACATAGGCGTCGTGCTTCAACACGAGTTATGGCGTCGAGTCTTAAGATGTTGGCATAGTATTGCATAAGTTAGATTGAGTCGTTTCGGGTTTAAGTCAGGAATCGCCGCAAAACAAGTTGGTTAAGTCACACTAAGTCCACATGTCTTGATTGGGTCAGTTGATGATCAAGGTAGCAAGGGCCGCGAGGCGGCGATATGGTTAAGTTTCACTGAGTTGCGAGGCACGACCTCAGCAATGGTTTGTAGCACGGTCACACGGGAATGGAGTTTTATCGCGTAGTTGCGTCTCTGATTTTAAGCCGTAAGGCAAACACGACTCGATAGGTTAACGTTGTTGGCACGAGAAGGGTCTTGAGGCAAGGTATGTTGCAAGCACGAGATGGTCTAGAGACACAAAATAGGCTAAGGCGTTTGTCCTAAAACCGATCCTAAGGCAAGTGTAGAAAGACAATACAAAAAGGGGGACTAAGTTGCACAAAGTAAATCAAATGTGTCAGTTTTGTATGGGTGGGCGAGGAGCTCATTCCACCAGTACAGTTGAGTACTGACACCCACATAGTCTTCATGTGCTGGCATAGGTAGAAGCTCATGGCGCGGAGCTCGCTTGGATGTGTCTAGGTACGGAGTTTCTTTGCGATTCGAAGCGTACGGCCACATGGAGTCAAGACTTATACGGGACATAATGTATGGACGTCGCCTTCCGAAGCTTCCGCTGGTTCAAGCGTTGTATTGAGAGATGAGAGAGAGCTGAGTGACTTATAATGTGAGCTTGAGTGAGCTTGAGAGACTTGTAATCTTGGCGTTGCATCCTTTGTAACCTTTGTTTCAATATCAGTAAAAGAGTGTTTTGCAATGACTTGTGTTTTGTTCTTAATTTCTACTGCTAGTATTCAATGTCTCTGCTTGGGACTTCTGTGCGACGACCCCGTCGTAGCCGCTGAAATCGGCCGTTATGGAATCCGCCTTGTACGAGCACAATCTAGGCTCGTGCGACATCATGCCTTAGCGAGGACGATCGCTCCTACGGGAGCGAGGCATGACGTAATGGTATCAGAGCACGACTTTACGTCCTTGGACTACCGATTGAATTCTTTAACTTCGTTATTTTCTCGAACTCTGAATGTTGCTTCCATATATTGATATATTTGGTGTGCTCTCTCTCAAATGTCCCACAGGATGTCCATACAATAAGTCTATCCATTTTATAAAATAAACGAGAACAGTTTTTGACAAAACAAAACGATGGTTCGCGTAAGCACGGTTGGCTAAGTCAGGCTGGGCACATACACCAAAGTTGCGTCGTCCTTAGAAAAGTCGACTACGGGATTCAAATTGTGTCGAACGAGAACGAGTTAGACTCGATTGAGTACGTGGAATAACTATTGATAGGAGGACTATCGAACGGCGATATCGTCGATGCGATATAGATGAGCGTGCTTGAAATTCGAGAAATGGTTCGAACGGGATTCGAAAATTCGATTTTGATTCAAATAATAAGTTGAGGATTTGTCAAATGACTGCATCCCTGAGTGGTGTATGCGATAGCCTCAGGGATGTCGATCGATCGATTGAGGCTTCGGGGTGTCGATGAGTCTAGCAGCAAGTGTCGCACATATGTAAAGCCTTAGATCGTGTACGATGGAGTGAGTTGTTGTCTTAAAGTTTGATAAGTTGATTCGAACGACCTAGAAATTGACGTACATGGAACGTGCACGGGATTGAGGATGGTACGAATATGAAATACGAAGATGATTGAGTAGATAAATCAAATGAAGGAAAAGCTAAGGTATAGCGAACGGATGACTTGATCGATGAAATTGATATGGATTGTATACGAAAAGTTAGCACGACAGGTAGATAGCGTGCATGAAAAAGTTAAATTTTGAAGTTACGCAATGACTCTAAGGATTGGAATGGGTATTGCTTGATGATTCGAGTTAGCAAGGAAGGATGTGATTTGAAAAAAAATGTTGCTCGATGACTTGAGATAGACGGATGAAATTGATGTTGTGAATTGATTCGAAGAGATTATCCAGTCGGACGATAGCATCATTCGCACGACTCAGAATTCGTTGCAAACGAAGATCGTCAGGTTACGTATATCGTCGATGGTATTGAGGCGTATCAAAGATGATATGCGATAACTCGGGAGTACTCTGACTCGGTGAATAACGATCGTGCAAGTGTTATTGTTCGGTTGGATGCAATACTTAGGATTTTGATTGAAACGAATGTTGGATGAAAGTGATCGTGTCTTGATGGTTACGCAGATAACCGTAGCGTCGACGATCTTGTCTTGCGCGAGCGCGACTCTAGCCTCGCACATGCATTGCGTCGGATTTGAGGTGATCGTTCTGCGTGATCGCTGACATGGTGATTCATGTCGCGGGAATGGTCGAACTGGGAAAATCAGGATACGGCAACTTTGATTGTTTCGACTTGTCGGTTTGATGCGAAAGAAAATTCGAGGACGTTAGGACTTGCGAATGATAATCGAATAAAACTTGAGGATTGTGTAGGTCCAATCCATGCATCGAGAATGAACTAGTCTAGACACGAACAAGAGTTACGCCCCAATAAGAATGAACATTCCGCGGGAGCATTGCATGGTGATTCATAAACCACCGTGGATAATCGGACTCGCGTGAGATCGGAGCATGGCATATTATTAAGTCAGACGACCTTGTGATTGATTACATGAATTGGAATAGATGATTTCAAAAACGTAAAATTTGAATTATGGATTAGAGATGAATTGTGTCATAGCGTGCTTGATTTAAGAATGAATGATAGGCGAACTATTGTTGAACGTGTTCGAAAAGATAGACGATGCGAAATGGCTTGATGAACGAGCGATATGTTCTTATCGAAGAAATCGGTTGAAACGTTATTTATCGTAGGATGGCTTTACTGAACGACTCGAACCCCGTACGACGAATATTGGGATGTATGTAAGAAATCGATGCTCGATGTTTAGAAATCGGAGTGATGCGAGCTTGGATAGAAAACCCCGTACTATCAATTTGGTTTGACCTTAGGATGGGGTCAGTGTTGATATTATTTTTCGAGAACTTTGATTCCAATACTGACGGAAAGACATAGCCTAGCGGTTAGGCAGACGTCCGAGTGCGAAGCGATAGAAAATTGTGGAGGCACCGCTCACGAGGCTCGGTTGACATGCACGTATATCAGGGACGCCCGAATATGTGCATGATCCGACTCGAGTGGTGATAGCAGATTCTCTATCACAAGTCTTGGCTGAAATGCATGTATTTTAGGGACGCCTGGAATATGTGCACTATCCAACTAAGTGATACGTTGAATCAAGTGAGACTTGAGAAACGGGAAGTGTCGAGGATTTTGAGATCGTGATTTTTGAAGAAAGGATTGAGGGTAACACGAGCATTGCTCAGATTTAGAAAATGCATAGGAGTAGTGAGTGCGAGAGTCTGTAAATGTTGATTAAAGTGATAAGACGATAAGTATACTCAGTTACTTTCGAGGACGAAACTTTTTCTGAGTGGTGTATGATGTCGTGCCCCGTTCCGCTCAGTCAATCGGAGGAATAGGAACGCCGATGGCGTTCGAACTTAGCCTTGCAACGGCTGCTCAGAGACATCGCTCGGTCGAGACGACCGCTCGCTCAGGTGGGGTAGTTTCGGTGAACTTGCCTCATCTTAGCCTTCACATAATAAATCACATATTTTCAACTTGCACAAGTAGGCTTCATAATAAAAGAGACCAATTTACATAGCTAAAGGGAATAATCCCGACGGGTCGAATTGAGTTAGAATATGGAAAGGTCCAACGGTCGGCTTAGAGTTGGTACACGGCGTGCTTTGAAAATGACACTCGGTCCTTCGTTCTGTGGCTTGGGAGAAGGAAAGTTGGTTGAGTAGGCAAAGTTACGATCGTAGCCTAAGTCATAGGCGTCGCCTGTCACGACCCGCACCCTGTGTAGGGGCACGAGAAGTGGGTACGTCCAGCCTACGCCGCAGTGTCGGCGGTAGAACGCTGTCCTAGGTTGCTAACTAATCTCATACAGTGTATATAATGTACTTGCCAAGATCTCAACTCCGAAGGGAGGACAAGTAAAAGATATGATATACTCAATCACAGTCTAAGCACGATAAGATAACACAGAAATCTAGATACCAACTAACAACAACAGAAATTAAACTACTAAAATAATAACAACAATATCTCAAACAAACTCTAATACAACTCAATATCTCAAGTTCAATACAAACAAGCTCAAAACATGAAAGCTAAGTAAGCCTACTAGCTAAACTCCTGAATCACTCCTGAGAGTCGGAACCAAAGGTAGCTAATCCCTCGCCAGGTCCATGGTAAGTAGGGCATGTGTCGTCAGGAGTATCATCTGTAATATTTTCAACAGGTCCAATCAGGACAGAAACGAGCACATCTCATCTAAAAATCCCAAGTAAATGACAAAGACTATAAAGCAGTTTTTAGACAGTTATACAGATGAGCATGGCAGTTTTATACAGATAATAATGTAGAGAAATAGTGAGGGTACAAGGAAAGTAAAATAACTAACAAGAGAAGAAAACATGGCAAAGAAGACTGTAGTAAACTAGCTGAACTAGAATAATCATGGTATAAGTCCAGGCAGTATAAAATGTAATTCCAGTGTGAGTCCAGTCCATATAACCCAATACTAGATGATTCCAGTACAAGATGAGTCCAGTAAAAATGAGTCCAGTAGTGATCCATGTTCCAGGGTAAGTCCAGACTATACTCTAACAGTGTGTTTTAAAATACTGAGATCAACATGTAAACGGCTAGGGGTAATCAGGCACATCGCACACTCGGCCAAGTGTGGGATGGCTAGCATTCCAGAATAGTTCCAAGGAAGGTGGTTCCAGATTTTAGGTATGTTCACATGTCTACTCAAGTATTTCCCCGCCCACAAGTGAATCCATAATCCAATACTACAACCAATATGAGTCCAGCCAATGATTCCAGAAATGATTCCAGTAGGGTGATGCCAGTAGTGATTCCAGATATAGAGGCCAGATACGAATAAATGACTGTCGCATGTAATGGATCCAGCAATACTAATCGTGTTTGTACAGAGAATCACATATAGCTAACTAGAACTGAAATACAGTAAATGACAAGTAATGAAAGAACTATCAGAGAATGTACTCGCCTGACACTCTGGAAAAAGTAGTGTAATATCAGATGTCTGTACCAGGGTCACAATGTCCTAAAATAGAGTAATACAGTTATGACATGTCCAAAATGAAGGTAAATAAAATCTACAATGCAATCTATATGAATTCTAAGCCAATCTAGGTCAAAGTCAAACTTGGTCAACTCTACAGTCGAACTAAGTCAAATCAAGTCATATTAGGTCACAAGAAGTTAAACTAAGTCATTCAAGGTTAAACAAGGTTAAACAAGTCAAGGTTAGTCAAATCTAGGTTAAAGTCAACTCTTGGTCAACATTCTAGTCAAATATTAGTCAACATGATCAATCTGGGTCAAGTCTAGGTCAAACTTAGACCAACTAAGGTATTGGTCAAACAAAGACTAGTCAGCAAGGTAATTAGGTCAAACAAAGACCAGTCAATAAGGTAATTGGGTCAAACATGGTCAGACTAGTGAAACTAGTCACTTTAGGTTAGTCCTAGTCAATCTAGGTCAATTAGGTCAAGGTTAGACCTATAGTTGACTTTGGTCAACAACGGTCAATTATCTAGTCAAACTAGTCTACTAGTCAAGTTAGGTCAACCAATGTCAAACTAGTCATTCTAGGTTAATTAGGTCAACTTTGACCTAAGGTTGACTTTGGTCAACCCTTAGTCAACAAGGGTCAACAAGTGGGTTTTGGGTCATTAGGGCTAGCCCCTAGCCATAGGCTAATGATCTTGGCCATAGGCTAGTCATAGGTTTCTATACAACCTATAACTAGAAGTTATACATATATATATATATATATATATATGTATATATATAGATATACACTATCTATCCACTACCCAATATCAATATGTAAATACTATATATATACAAACCCACATACATATAATACACTATATATGACATAATGAGACCTAATACAGAAGTATACATATATATCATATATATGTATTTATACATATATATATATATATAAACTTATATATATATACTATATATATAGAGAGAGAAAAGAGAGGGACACTTAAAATGAGAGAGAGAGTGAATGAGAGAGAGAGTGAAAGAGTGAATAGAGAGAGAGAGAATGAGAGAGAGGGACAGAACACAAATGGGGGGGGGGGGCTGTTCTCAGATTCCTGAGAACAGGAATCACAGCCTCCAACACATAACAAAATACACACACACACCCTACACAAATACATACATGTATATACACATGTATATACATGTATACTACCCAAAAACTCACCCACACACTCACATACATATATACTTCCTATACATACACTAAAATACACATATACATATATAATTCGCATCAAAATTAGGTTTGAAACTCGAATTTAAAAACTGGGAAAATAACCCAAAATCTGGAAATATTTGCACTGTGCAGGAAAATGGGGTAATCCCAAAAACTCACACAAAACCGAGCTATGGCTCGAATCCCTAGGTTGGTAATTGATGCCCCATAGGTATACTAGTGTCCTAGGTTCCTGACACGACACCACGACACAGTTTCACGTGTCCAAACACGCAAAAACACTACACGGGTAAGTCCTGACACTCGCACGAAACCACAGCATCGTGCACGCGTGCAGTCCACTCTAGGACACACCACGAGACACGACACGTCTCGTGGTCGAGCACATGTGTAGTCCACACATAGGGCTACACGTTGCACACCCTGACACGTGTCCACGACACTCGTGGACACAAAACGAACTCCGTATCAGTCGTGAAAACCCGACTGATACACGCGAGTTCAGACCGCGTCGTGCACGCGGTTGCATGCGTCGTGCTCGCGACACAGGACACGACGCACTATGTGCTCGTGTCCACGTGTACGCCACGTATAGGGCTACACTTTCGTGTCACTACGAGACACTCTAGTGTCGTGTCCATGCGACACGACACGCTCAAAGTCGTGCCCGCGCGCGTGTGTGCTGACAGCGCGTGTCCAGTGCGAGTGAGTTTTCTCACTCGACACGACACGACGCGACACGAGACTTTGGGGGCATGTTTGCAGACATTGCCCCCTTGTCTGTGTCAAATTATACGTGTCCTAGTGGCCTGTGTAGTGCACATGAAGTGTCGGGTAGCAAGGCATGTACGAGGGGCTCGTGCGGTCGGTTCGTGTCCAATTTGGACACGGACACAGCACGAAAAATGTGCTCAGTCGAGTGGGTTCGTGACCTACATGTCTAGGGCTTCACAACAGTGCAATTTGTTTCACATTTTGACAAAATCAAACCCTCTGTGGCATTTCACCAAACAAGGGTTTTAGGCTTAGGATACGTGTCCGATACGGACACCAAACCAAGTCTAGTTTCCACCAAACTTTACCCACAGTTGTGTTAGTCCTATATGATTATGAAGAGAAAACAGGATTTTAACTATGTTTGAGGGAAAATACCTATTGGTGCAATTTCAATGAAAATCAAAGAAGAGGGGGGTGTGCTTCCTTCAACTCGATGATGCCCAAAGCCTCCAAATTCTTGATTGCTATCCTCCCTGAGTACCCTTGATATTGTAGGGTCCCAATGCAAAAGACTAGAGTGAAATTGGATCTATATTGCTCAAGTTGTGGGTGTTTGAAGGAAAAGGGATTTTTCTAGGATTAAATTCATGTAAATTTTCCATGAATTAACACAATGGGATTATATAGAAATGTGGGCTGCTAGGGGGGTGCCCTATGTCCGGCCATGGCATGGGGGGTGTCCTAGCCCTTCCTTCATGGCTAAGGCTTGGACTTTGTGTAAAGGTCTTGATATTTTGCATGGTTTAAGCAAAATATCAAATAAAGGTAAACTAGATATTTAACTTGCTTTAACCTATGACTAAATATCCATCCTATAGCTTCTAGGTTAGTGGCTAACCTCTAGTTTAGGGTGGAATAGGTTAGGGACTAGTCATGGTACTCAACCATGATTAAAATAATATTAAAATCACATAATCACAAATAAAGTCTAGTAAATTACCAAAATACCCTTTTGGCCAAAAACCACTAATTTGATGTTCTAAGCCTATGGCTAAACTCTCATGGTCATGGCAACTTCTAGGTTAAGGAAAACTAGGGTTTACACTAAGTTATACTAACCAAAATCACAAAGTCATAAGTCATGACTTTGCATGACTTAGAAAATGGTTCTAAGTACACTAATAATCACCCTAAACCATATCATGCCCTAAACACCATTAAATAATAATAAAAATAATAATTTTTCAAAAATCCCTAATTTCAGAAAAATTGGGTGTTACATCGCCCGCATGAATACTTCATAAAGCATGCACGGTCCCATCGTCCAAGGCTTGGCGTAGCCTTGGCTTGCCCATGAGTTGAGTTGCGTTGAGCGGCTTGTGACCTATGTCTAGGCACCCGAGTGACTTGGTTGTCCAAGTCGGATACGTGCATGGCACGATCAATTAAGGCAAAGCTTGATGCAGCCCTTGCTCGTTAAGTTGTTGCAAAGTTAAGTTAGGCAAAGTTATGCCGATCGACCGAAGATGTTACAAGTACCGTCCCGCTCTTTCACGGTTTGTCAAAGTTAAGTAGCCCCACGGTCTCAAGGCTCGTCGACTTAGGCAGGAGTGTTGCGTAGAACACGGTTGGCTTAAGGCACAATGCACGGACTTAGTATTTAAGGCACGAGGCACGGTTGTTTCAAAGTGAGTTTGGAAAAAGGACTACTAAATGGGCATTCCTAAGTTGAGTAAAAAGGATATGGCATCAAGGAAAAAGGCTCGTGACCGTGGATCGTCGAGGGATCTCAAGGATAGAAGTCTTGAACATGGTTTTGAAAGAGACGGTAACATTGGAAGAAGAATGACTGTGTGAGACGTCAGTTTGTGTCGAGTCTTGCATGGTCATTGGACAACTTGTCGACAAGGGCGAAGTTTCCTCTAGCGGCAACCCTGGGCCATGGGACCGATTCGGCCTGGAAGGAAATAGGGTATAGTCGTGTATAAGGTTTTAACACGGGTTAAAGCAGGAGCTTGCAACGGAACTAGCTACTTGCGTTGAAAGGACCCCGATTTAACCAAGCTATACGTCGTAAGGATATCTTGTGATGCTAGTGGCCAAGTTTATACAGATGTCGGCAAAATAGCGGCCATCCGCGTGTATGCCTTTGGATTGAGTCGAGTTGAATGTGTATACAGTTAGAATACAAAGAATATTTGGGCCTAAGATTTGACATCAACATAGGCGTCGTGCTTCGACACGAGTTATGGCATCGAGTCTTAAAATGTTGGCATAGAGTTGCACAAGTTGGATTGAGTCATTTCGGGTTTAAGTCAGGAATCGTCGCAAGGCAAGTTGGTTAAGTGACACTAAGTCCACATGTCTTGATTGGGTCAGTTGATGATCAAGGTAGCATGGGCCGCGAGGCGGCGATATGGTTAAGTTTTACTGAGTTGCGAGGCATGGCCTCAGTAAGGGTTTGTAGCACGGTCACACGGGAATGGAGTCTTATCGCGTAGTTGCGTCTCTGATTTTAAGCCCTAAGGCAAACACGACTCAATAGGTTAACGTTGTTGGCACGAGAAGGGTCTTGAGGCAAGGTATGTTGCAAGCACGAGATGGTCTAGAGACACAAAATAGGCCAAGGCATCTGTCCTAAAACCGATCCTAAGGCAAGAGTAGAAAGACAATACAAAAAGGGGGACTAAGTTGCACAAAGTAAATCAAACGTGTCGGTTTTGTATGGGTGGGCTAGGAGCTCATTCCACCAGTACAGTTGAGTACTGACACCCACATAGTCTTCATGTATAGGCACAGGTAGAAGCTCATGGCGCGGAGCTTGCTTGGATGCGTCGAGGCACGGAGTTTCTTGGCGATTCGAAGCGTACGACCGCATGGAGTCAAAACTTATACGGGACATAATGTATGGACGTCGCCTTCCGAAGCTTCCGCTGGTTCAAGCGTTGTATTGAGAGATGAGAGAGAGCTGAGTGACTTGTAATGTGAGCTTGAGTGAGCTTGAGAGACTTGTAATCTTGGTCTTGCGCCCTTTGTAACCTTTATTTCGATATCAATAAAAGATTGTTTTGTAATGACTTGTGTTTTGTTCTTAATTTTTGCTGCTAGTATTCAATGTCTGTTTGGGACTTCTGTACGACGACCCCGCTGCAACCGCTGAAATCAGCCGTTATGGAACCCGCCTTGCACGAGCGCAATCTAGGCTCGTACGACATCACGCCTTAGCGAGGACGATCGCTCCTACGGGAGCGGGGCGTGACACATGCCATGGAGGGAAGCTCCTCAGGGGTGGCTGAACCAAAATCTCATGGTGTATAAGCTGTCGTTCCTCTAATTTCTGTAGATGGAGTTCTTGCTGAAGCGACAACACCTGGTGTATCGACAATGTCCAGTAGCATGGTCGAAACTAATACAAGTTCTTTCTTCACTTTCTTAAGCACCCTTGTTCAGATGGCCATAGAGAAGAACCATCCTTACGATTTAGTAAGGAGAACTTCTTCTTTTGCGATTGAGGCCATACACGATCTTGGCGATACTGAAAGAGTCAACTTCCTGGAACAGATCCTGAATGAGCTTGAAGATCCTATCCGTTCTTATCAGGAACTGACAAGAGGAAATATATAGAGACTGGTAGATAAGGAGTGCGAGATTATAGCTCGTGAATACGAAAAATGAAGAGTCGTACTGGAAAATTTTGTGGTTGACTTCGTAATACGATCTGGAGAGTTAGAATCAAGTATTGCTGAGGTTACCACTTCCGTTGAGCTTTACAAGACTGAGGCGGCAGAGAAAGAAAAAGAAGCAACTAGGGGTCAGGCTTGCCTTCAAGAGCTAGAGCTGAATGGCCATACTTCGTGCATCAGTAACGGCAGCTAAGAGGTGTCAAGAAGAAGTGTTTGAATTGTCTTAATTTGCCTCCAGCTGTCTAGATGATCTGATTGGGCAACGAAATAACTTACTCCAAGTTCAGGGTGCCGAAATAGAGCATCAGGTTACATTAATACAACCCATGCTTCCAGAGTCCAGGAGGATCTTTGCCAGGGCGAGGGTAATTGCCACTAGGGTAGAGCGAGCTGAATCTTTAAAGAAGATAATCTCCGACCATAGCACCCAGCCTCCAAAATGAAGTTATCTTTAAGAATGATTGTAATAACTTTTTTGTTTTGAACATTTTTGGATGAATGTAATAGTTTTTTGTGTTTTTATGATATTTACATGAAATGAAGAATTGATGGTCTTTTATGGCTCTATTACTTATTATGTATCTGTTTAAGATACAAGTAATAGGTAGGAATAAGAAATATATTCAGAGGTACTGAACGAGACATATTTTTCGAAAATAATAACACTCATTATATCTGTTCAGAGGTACTGTGGACATGACAGAATACAATCATAACATGTTATTATTTTTGGGACGACATTATCAAAGGTAATGTGGACATTATAAGATGTTTAATGGAGACATTAGAATTCAGAGGTAATATGGACGTGAATTCGTATATCTATTGATTATCCTTGGGCCAACCGGGACTCAAGAATAGGATATCTTTTTAAAACATTTGGGTGTCAAAAGATAATGCTTGCGATGATGTAGTAGATGGTATGGGTTAATCTTTTGAGGATGTATCATAAGATCTGGATAGACACCACTGGGGATTTTTGAGGTTTTATTATCTGTGGTTTTATTTACGAATGAGTAAATAAAAGATAATAACTCGAAGATTTGGGGTATGTACAATATTTGTTAGAAAACAAGGTACAAATTTTCAAACATGATATTTTTTTAGGAATTTTCCATTGATAGGCATCATAGCAATTTGCCCATCCATCCTGGTCAGATGATAAGCTCCGTTTGAGAAAAATTTGCTTACAACGTAGAGACCTTCCCACTTTGGCTCGAACTTGCCCTTGCTTATATGCGTCATAGTCATTGGACGTCTGACGGTAAGGACCAGCTCACCTTTTTGAAATGTTCATACTTTAACTTTACGGTTGAAGGCTTTCGAGATACATGCTTGGTATATCTCAATGTGCTGTTGAGCTAATAGTCGCTTCTCGTCAAGTGCTTCAAGCTTCTGAAGTCGAAGACGATCATTATTTTCCACTGTTAACTCGTTGGCAATAGCTATCCTCAGAGAATGTAACCACCACTTTTCTAAAATGAAGGTAATTTTAAACTTTTGTAAAATTTATCGTTAAATAATAGGATTTAAATCATGTTAATGATCAATGGTGATTTTTAATTAATTTAGTACTATTTAATTTAGTGTATTGTGACCTTGGCCTTTTCACTAGTGTAACCTTAGAGTTACTTAACCTATAGACTAACCATAACCATGGAGACCTAACCATGTGATTAGATTCACTAATTACCACTTTTTAAGTTAAGGATATTTTGGTCATTTTTGACTTTTGGTGGAAATGAATTTTGATTTATTAATATTGTGCGAATTATTATGTTAAGCCTTAACCTAGAATTGTCCTAACCTAGATATTAGTTATGGGCCTAGATATTAGATTAGAAGTTTCCATCACATAACAAGGTTAGTAATATCTAGATATTAAGTTAGGCGTAGGATATTTGTTATGGTTAGATATTTTACTTTGAGCCTTTGCTTGAGGGCTTAATTTACATTGTAGAGGGCCTTTAATTCCTATTGAACTTAAACCCTAATCCTAGAGAAACCCTTGGCAGCCAAGAGGATGCCCCCTTTCCCTATATAACATCTCCTTAGCCTCCCTTGCCTCCTTTTATTACACCTACAAACCCTAATTTGTGTTCTTCCCCAAATTCAACCCCTTCTCCAAATAAACTCCAAATTGAGCCCGATCAATTGCAACACACTCCCCTACTGTAGAAGCAGTCATTAGTGGATAGCTAGCAAGGATTGTAAGCAAGTTGACCATTGGAAGTGGAGGAATTTGGCTCTCAAGTGCATTTACATAGAGATTCCAACTCTCAATAGGTAATGGCCTCAAAACCTATTAATATTCTGATTTCTCTCCATAGATGCATTCATTTAGGGTCCTCCAAGCTGTAGGCCAAGTTTGGTAGGAAACCGAATCCATTTAGGGTGCGTATCGGAGTGCTATGTAAAGTATTTGGTGAAATGCCTCAAAGAAATGAATGTTAATTATTTTCAAAACTAATTTCATGCTTTTGTAGCTAATTACACGTAG